>JASSRZ010034169.1:0-18238 GCA_032164315.1 Malacoctenus gilli | reverse complement strand
CGCTTGCGTCTGTGTGTGTGGGTGGGAGTGGAGGTGGAGGAGTGAGAGAAGGGGGGGGGGGTAGGTTGCCATGGCGACGAAGTGTTTGTACTTGAGCTGGAGAACAGCAACATCCTCCCCGGAGGACGATGGCTGCGAGGCTTGTAATTGGGCGACGTCTTTCTCAAAGGAGCGCCCCGCACCGACGGGAACCAAAACAACAACAACAACAACAACAGCAACAACATCCCGAACAGATTCCAAATAAAGAAAAGAAAGGTTGGCCGCGAACCCCCGCTGAGGTCAAACGCGTCGCCGTTTCGGCGCCGCCGCGGAGGCGGGCGGCCCCTTGCGCCGAGGATAATCAAACGTGGGGGGATCACAGTACAGTAAACAGAGAGGGATACGTGCACAGCGGGA
This sequence comes from Malacoctenus gilli, assembly GCA_032164315.1. Classification (NCBI taxonomy): domain Eukaryota; kingdom Metazoa; phylum Chordata; class Actinopteri; order Blenniiformes; family Labrisomidae; genus Malacoctenus; species Malacoctenus gilli. The sequence goes on along the minus strand of JASSRZ010034169.1, from coordinate 17,839 downwards.
TCAGTGTACAGTAAGCAGAGACGCTGCGGAGTCAGAGGATAACAGAGCATGAAATACCCGAGCTGGAAACCTCACAGGACCCAGTTTCCACGCCAGTTTGTGTTTCTCCTTCACTTATCTAAATTAGCTGCGGCGCTTCAGCGGCTGAAATCTGATCCCGGTTTTTGTTTTAGTCCAACACAAAAGGAATCCCAGACCCACAAAGAAAGACGTCTCGAAATCACGGATCGTTCGCCAAGGCCTCCTTAAGCAGACGGAGGGGGAGTCTTGAGACTACCAGAGCAGTGCCTTTGGCCAGTCAGGCCAATTTCAGGAGCGGGTCAGCAGCGAGGAAGGAGCCGGAGGACGCGTTTTGGGAGAAATGTCACGGCGGAGCGGATTATTCACAGCTGTTTGGGACATTTTGGGGCCTGGAGCCTGTCGCTGCTGCTCCAAACACAAAGAATACGCAGGAATGATGAGCCACAGGGAGGGGAGGGTGGGGTCGCCACACCGCCCTTAATCAGCAGCTGAAGGGGTGAATATTGATTGGCCTCCTGAGTGAAAAAAAGCTGAGGTTGAGCTGAATGGGTTTCTGGGATGTATGACCAGCAACTTCATAACAAGTGGATGTTTTCCCATCTACGCAAAGCAAGTGCAGCCGCGCTCTGGAACGGAGGGCCGCAGCCGCCCCCCCGAGGGTCGCCCCACACCACGCACTGCACAGAAATAAAGTCTAACCAAGGACATTTTGGAAAATAACTTAAAAGAACCACCTGAAGGGCAAAGATGTTCCAACTTATCCCAAAACATATTTGACTTTAGAAGAAACAAAACATACCCACATTTCATTGGCAGATGTTTTCCTTGATTTTTGAAGTTCAAAACACCTTTTATTACAAATTCCAAAAAGTTACAAAAATAAATTTGTGCAAATAAAACCCGCTGAGGTTGTATATCGTTATGTTTTGTTTTGAGCGCTGTTTTGGACTTCAAGTCTGTTTTAAAAAAGCCAAACAAGTCTACTTCTGAAAACCTACTGAAGATGCAGGAGACTGCTTTTATTTTGAAGGCTCCCGCTTTATTCAAAAATCCCGTTCAGGTTGGGGGACTTGGAAAATCAGTCATGTTTTGCTTAAAAAGTACTCCTACTCGTACTACTACTTTAAAGTGATGGTTCAGAAAAGGATTTTTTTTTGCTTTTTATACTATGATTTTGAAAGGTTCACACACCAAAATGACCTGGTGAGGTCAAAGTCAACGGTCAACGGTCAAAGGTCAACGTGCGACGAAAATAAACGACACTTTGGCTTCACATAACATAAAATGTATCAGGTGGTTGTTATGTTTCGGTGTGAGTCTGCGCTTTAACGAGGTGACTTCAAACGCTAAGAAAGAGGGAGGCTGCATCGCCGCGAACATCGGGCCGCCTCCTCGGCGAAAGGCATCCATTCACACATTCGTCCCCCGAACACGCCCCAGACTCTGTCGCCATCCCTCCTCCGTTACATCACTCGATTCACTGGCGCGCGAGAGCCTCTCCTTTCCCACCGCCGAGATCAATGAGATCAACGATCCCCGAACATGAATATTCAGCGTTTCGCGCCTCGCACAAACACATGAAGGGAAGCGGTTCTTCCTGCAGACAGGGACGGGGGGAGGGGGGTGGGGGGGGGCTGTGGCTGGGCGCTTCGGGTGTCGGCCGTTTCCCGCGCTGCCTCGGCTCTTTGTGCTTTATTGAGATCATTTCTCTTCACGAGCTTCATGCGGAGTTCATAAAAGATACATGCCCTGGTCTATGGATGGTGTACGTGTCTATTTTTGTGATGCAAGAATTATAAAGGACCTAAATCTTCACTTCCTCACCAGAGATATTCGACTGGAAATCATTTGGCATCAACATTAAGGAGTCAAAGTAGCATCCGCACAAGTAGAGACTACAGTGCTCTTCATGGGCGATGCAGGGGGACCTAAAAGGACATGGGTGGAAACACTTGAGATGAAGAAACTGGTGAAAAACAAAGAAGGACGGAGCAAAAAGCCACGTAAGAGTGCGAGATATTCAAAACTGCAGAAGAAAACAGTTCAAGAACTACAAGTAAAGGACTACAAAACTGTGAGAGATTTCATGAGGCTGCATCTGATGCGATGTCACGCTTGAGATCCACGACCTTTGCGTCGACTGTAAGTCTCTCGCTGTCCCGTGAAAAAAGGCGGGCTTGGGGTCGCGGGCTCGGGGTCGCCGTCTCAGTGCGCGCTAATTGCAGAGTTTGATGTTGAAGTCGTAAAAATGTTCCCTGACAAGGAAGATTTTCTGGATCAATTGATGGGAGAAAAAAATGTAAAACTTCTCCTTTTGGAGAGTTTGGAGTCAGAGAGAGCCGCTGCCTTGATCGCTGCACCGGTGTTATGGTTTCTTTCTCTGAGTTTACCTTTCAGAAGGACCTTGATGCATCTTTGAAAACGTGCTCTTGGGTTTTGTTTTGCTTATATCAACCTCTCAGCAAATAAAAGCCGCCGACCAGTTCCTGTGTCCCAGCGATACCACAAGGACGTCCTAAACGCCACTTTAACTCTGAACGCTGAATACAGTTTGTATCCAAACAATACAAGGTCAATGTCACGGGGAACCGATGCCAGAGTTGTGTTTTTTGAAACTTAATTCCACTCCGGCAGAACCGGAAAACACCAATTGGTTGAACCACTCGGATTGTGGTGTTGCAAGACAAAAGGTTGTGGTGACTTCAGACATTTCACAACCACCAATTTGCTCCACGCTGAGCATCGATCGTCGATTCCAAACCTTTCCAACCTCGCAGGCGCTCCGCCAGGAACCTTTCTCGGCCCCTCTGACCTGCGTTCAGCACAGGGCACTTCCCTTTAAAGCACCTGATCTTTTTGTTTGGCTGGGGGTCAAAGCATCAACAACGTGTCAGGTGAGTAAAGGAGCAAAGGTGGAACCCCACATCGGACACCGCCTGACAAAAACACTGCTCTACCCTCGCTGTGGAGAACTTGGGGGGGGGCGGGGGGTGGGGATACATTTCAGCTGGAGAGAAGGATTGGGGTCAGCGAGGTTTTGTCGGGGATGGGGGGATGCCTCAGCAACAGATGGAAGTTTTTAGCATCAATCATGACGAGAACTCGCCACTGTCAAAATAAAATCCACTCGGTCAACTTCCTCTTTACGTCCCTCAAAGGGAATGACTGAAGCTTTCTGTCACGCACCGAAAACATGTCGAGGTATTATTGTCAGCAACTGAACTCAATCAACGAATCGTTTGCGAGGATGAGCTGAGCAGCGAAACTCCGGCGGGGTCGCGCACCTCGGACCTGCTCGTTCCCGTCCGACTGGGGAACTTCCTGTTCCTGGTTCAGTGGGCAGCCTGTTCCCCCCACATTTTCAAGAGAAACTCCTTTGAAAACACTGGCGACCCTTTTTGAATCCAGGATGAAACATCACTCTGCAACATCCAACAAGCAACTTCGCAACATGTTCCTTCAACAGGACGAGCACGAGCGAAAGGGACGCCTTTCGCTAAATTGCTGACCATTTCTCCACCGCCTCAATCCACTTCACAATAAAACGTCTTCATCACATATTTTGGTTTGTGTTGTCAGTCAAACTTAAAACTACTTCCTGTGCACACAGTTTTGTAGCAGCAGATAGCTAAGTCGCTACGAGCTCATAGTAAAGTGGCCCAAAACGGGAAAAGCCGAATACAGCGCAAAACGTACGCTCCAGTCATTCCAACATGCTTCTAAATGGCCACTGCATCACTGAAATGTCACACGTCCTAGCTACTTTGGAACAACCGAGCAGGGAGCACGATTCTGCTCGCTTCCCGCCAATAAACCGCTCGCTACTTTGGAAGGTGTTGGAAGCGCTGCCGGGTGAGGGGGGGATTCCTCGATCCTCCAAAAAACGCCTGGCATCACACCTCGGTGGCTGTTTGGAGCGTCGGAAAAATATGAGTAAAAAAAAACCCGTTTTTCTGTGGAAACAACACGGAACTGGGAGCCTCTGCGGAAAGCGGCCAAAGATCCTGACGCTGTAAACCAAAATAAATCAATAAACTTCTCGTTTCGGCAACGACGCGGAAGGGAAAGCTTGATTTACTCTACCTTTTTAGCACTACCTCATTTATTTGTAAACTACCAAATGTATACTCTATATTTTCTGAATGGGTGTCAAGATGAGCTGTTGGATGCGGTAATGCAACGCGTGACTGTGCATCACAGAGCATCTTCCCCCAATAGGACATCAGCAGCACAGGTACGTTACACAACGCTGTTCATGTTTATCCAGCATAAAAAAACAATTAAAGAGACGCTTCATAACTTCATAACCATGACCTGAAGCTCCTCTCAGTTGCTATTTTACTAAACTTGTGTTTACTAGCATTGCGAGTAACCAGCTGGTCATTGTGACAGCACGTTCATTTGACACCAGACATGAGAGACAATTACAAAAACACATAAGTTACTGACTCAAAGGCAAAAATATAAAAGTAATAGATTACTCACAAAGTCACCGACAACCGTTTCCAAGAGATGACTTTAGTAACCCAACACTGACTTGCAGTGACGTCACAGATGACCCCTCAGTGTGTTACACTGACCGTGAGCATCAGCAGCAGGATTTAATGTAAACTAACAGGGAGCACCATGAGAATATGGGTCACCAGCGCCCACCTGACACCTGCAGGGTCTTTTTTTTCCCCTCATTTCCTGCGGATCGGAAGCACCACTGAGCACGGCATCCTTCACTCTCTCACCCTCCCTCCCCCCTGGACTGAGTTACCCAGAGAGAAACGTGCTGCTCGGCGGCCTCCGAGGCACGTTTGGATCCTGCTGCTCTCACGCTCAGAGGGATGGAAACAGGCCCAGTGATTTACATCCCGGATACGAAAAAAATAAGCCACCTGCAGAGACTCTCCTGCAAAATTTAGTAGCAGCGACGTATAGTTTGTTTATTGCGGCTTGCACGCGCCACTGGAGATTAATTGAAAGCAGATTGATTTGTTTGTTGTTGTTTTTTTCTCTCTGGCTTCATCTTTCAGCGCAAACAAAACAAGTGCAAGCAAAGTTTTTGATGACTGAGACAGCGGAGTTATTAAAGGCGTCCGGCGGGATGGTGCAGAGCAAACTAGTTTACATGTCTGCAAGAGCTGAGCCCATACCACCCCCCCCCCCACCACCCCCCCACACACACACCCTTTTAGGTGCCATTGGACCAATGATGGAAGGATGATGCCTCTTCCTCTCACTCCTCTTTCTGGCCCGTGTGCCAGCCTCTCCTGAGTCACATACCAGCGCGCCACGTGTGACCCTGGCCCGGTCATTACACCCTGCATCAGCGGGGCGTCATTATCGCGGCTAATTTTGGAAGACGAAATGTCAACATGGAGCCTCCATCATTAGGGGAAAACAACAAAAAAAAGTCCCCTGGGTCAACAAATCATCAATCAGCCCGCGGGGGTGGGGTGGGGGGGGATGTAAACGAGCTGCCCTGCTTGCTCGGATGATGACAGAAGAGGTGAAAGAGAGGAAGAAGAGGGTCTTACTTTGACTGTCAAATTTCCGGATGATGGTGTCCAGGAAGGTGTTCTGCGGAGCCACATGGCCCCTCCGGACCGGCATCTTCGCTGATCGTGGCCCCCACCTGGACTTGGTGGGATGGAGGGGTGGGGGGTGACTTCGCCGGGACCTGGATTCTCTCTCACGCGCGGCGGATGCGTTTCCCCGATCCCCGCAGCCGAAGCGCAGCGGAGCGCACGGAGCTCACTGCGCTCCCGGCATGGACGCGCGACACCGGCGTGGCCGCAGCGGTAGTTAATCCTCCGACTGGTCGGGTGGCGGGTCAGGGGGGGGAGATGCCTCCCGCACAGCCTCCCCCTCCTCCTCCTCTCCTCCCCTCACAAAGTTTTTTTTCCCTTTCTTTTTCCCTCCTTCACAAGTTGGAGGTGGGTGAGAGGGAGATCGCGTCTTCTCGGCTCGGTCTCTCCGGCGGCGAAAGTGACGACGGGCGGGAGGAGAGTTGTGGAAGAAGAGGGCGCGCTGCAACGCACGGCGCGTCTGAGCCGCTTCCAGGTTGAGAGGACGCGAGGGTGTCTGTTTCTGTCCTCCTCCCCTCCCCTCCCCTCCCGTCCCCTCCCCTCCTGAGGGGGAGGCGCCGCCTGTCAGGTGATATTTTCCTTGCCGGTCTCACACTCGGCGGAGCGCAGCGGACGTCTCATGCTGCCGGGGAGCGGCGGCCGCGGCGGCAGTGGCAGTGGCTGTGGCGGCGGCGGCGGCGGCGGCGGCGGCTGTCGGGCGTCGCACGGGCTCTCCGGCGAGTGCCGCCGGAGCCATAGTTTTGGAAGAGGGAGGTAGAGGGGGCGCGTTTCTCCCTCTCTATCTCTTTGTCCTTCCACCTCCTCGGACAGCTGATAAACTAGGACGCGATGGAGGGAAAGATCTGAGCGTTTTTTAGGAGGTGTTCTCTTCTCTCCTCCTCTTCCTCCTCCTCCTCCTCGCCGTGCGCTCTGACGGATGACTTCAGCCTCACCGGCGTCTCGCTGCGCCTCTGTTAACCCTTTGCTGATCGGGAGCGGTCCACTTTTAGAAGTAAAGTTTTTGGTGGCCCCCGGGGCCCCTGAGTGCCCCCAAACTGACCCCTAGCGTTAATGAATATTTATTGTACATCCAGCGTACAAACAAGGCCCGACGCTGACCAAGACGCGCGCGCTTTATGTTGCACAGTGGAAGCACGCCCGGCAGCACAGGTGCGTTGTGTTTGCATCACCTGTCGTCTTCATCCAAGACGGGTGTGACGGTGTGTGTGTGTGTGTGTGTGGGGGAGGGGGCATCACATACACGCGCGTAGACACTAAAGTGTCTGAGGCAATCGTGCGCGTAAGACAGACTGAAACCCGAAGCGCGGCGCCGCGTGTCTCACGCGGTTCTTCGCGATGCGAGGATGAACGCGCCTGCGAGCGAAGCGTCTGCGCTCCGATTGCTAAGTGACGTCACGACGCCGGGGTTCCCCCTCCCCTCCGTCATGCTTTAGATGATGCATTCGGGGCGCGTCGGATGTTGTGTGTTCGGCGCTGCAAACTGTCTGCAAACTGTAGTGTACTAATCCTCCAATCAATGACACAAAATGAATAAAAAGACTCCTTGCAAGTAACTGCAGAGTGACAAACAGATCACAGAGGCTCGTGTCACGTGCAATGTTGTTTGTTCAATGAAATGTTGTTGCAAGTGATTTGGCCTCACAGGAGTGACCTTGATGACGCCCCCTGTCCCCACCTTCACACACACACACACACACACACGCACTGAGCCATATCATGCCACCTGCCCCTTAATTAACATCCTGCCTCCCGTCACTGTGTTGAGTTCGATGACAGCAAAAGCGCCATTTGAATAGTGTTCCACCTCTTTCTGTGTTGAGCAACTTGGGCTGTTGGCTTTCAGACCCGTCGGATCGGAGAGAAAAGTGAGTTTTGATCAATGTTGCTCAGGCAACCGTTGACTTTTTCTGAGTGCTTGTGAACATATTGGCAGTGGAGCCCCCCTCCTGTGCCCTGTTTGTCCCTTTAAGTCCATTAGGAGGCGATCTCAGCACCTCCCCGACTTGTAACAAGCTCCCGCCGAGTGAAGCTTCCTTGTTTTGCTCTCGGTACAAATACAGGTCAGCGGCTCGGGGCGCACATTCATCACACTGACCTGCATCAGACTCCACCAGCGCATTCATTTATTCATTTGGACCCTCTCTCTCCTTTTCTCTCTCTCTCTCTCTCTCTCTCGCTCTCTCCCCCTGCTGCGATCAGTTCTCCGATGATCGCTCAGACATGATGAATGGCAGCCTGGATGTTTGGACGAGGACTGAGGAGCCATCCATCACCATGTGCCACTGCTACGAATTTTTTTAAAAAATGCAGCGGCCCCCCGGCCCCCTTATTACTTTCGGCAGTGTTTACTACAGCCGCTGGAAGCAGGGAGGAGGCGTGCAGGTCAGCCGTCCCCTCGCTAACAACTCCCTTATTTAGTCAGGAAAGCAGAGAGAGGAGGAGGAGGAGGAGGAGGGGGGGTGGGGGGGGTGGAGGCAGTTTGTTGGCCAAGCTTCGCCTCATTCCCGACCTGTCACACTCTCTCAGGGGCGGACAGATAAAAACACACCTTAAGTTCATTAAGAACTTCCTTTTTATATGCGTTTTACTTTGTAAAAGTAATGAGCAGCACTTGTCTGTGCGAAGAAGGTGGAAAGAAAAAGGCCGCGGGCTGCGCTGCGACACTTCTATTAGAGGATACATCTTCCTAGGATAGCTGCAAATTAAACTCCTTCATCGCAAGTGTCAGTTGGCTGTCACCGAGTGACTGGTATTGCCTCAGCTGTTACATATTAGCTGTTGGAAGCAACAAGAAGAAGAGAAGAAACGCTAACATAGCTCTGAAAAAGAGGAAGATGCTCTATGTTCAACGAAAGAACTGATTTAAACTGACCAAACGCAATCAGCTCCTGGAAGGCTAGTCTCCTCCTGCAGCTACTGACAGGGAAGACAACTGATTTTAGGAACGCTGAAGAGGAGTTTGGTGAAAGCGTAACAGAGCCGAGCTGCCCTGGAAGCAACGGCTTCCGTCAGCACCACCGGTGCTTTTACAAGGATGATCGGCAGCTTTTCCCACTAGAATGGCCACGAGACTGAGTTGGAGGTTTGAAGGGAGTTTCACTCATTCACTGATAGTCACTTGAAATATCCGGACAAGACATCTGGAGGCGCCTGGAAATATAGCGACAGAGGACAAGACGCCAAAAGGTTTTAGAGAAAACAGTTTTGGTAACTTTCTTCTGGGGTGTCGTCATCATTCCAGGGAAACTTGTTACCAAAACTCAAAGGAAATCCAAACACCTTCATCTTAGAGAAGCTCTATTTTGCTCATTTTAGTCTTTGAAACATGTACATGGAACATTAGTGACCTGCTTTTGGTCGTACTTGGAGACAAAAAAGTCTGACTGATTTGGGTAAAAAGGAGGAAGGCTTGCGCAAACCGTGTGAGAAACCCGACCTGCTCGCTCCCCGCAAAGCCAGGAGTTGACACTCGTGCGTTCTTCAGAATACATTTTGCTGCTTTCATATCATACCAAAATCCTCTGGAAGCACACACGTTTTTAATTTTATTTTGAAAGATTGACAGGATGCAATACCTTAAAGCTTTTTATTGCTAAAAGTTGGCTACAAAAAAGTCGAGAGGAACTCTGAATTAAAGAAGGTCTCAATAGGACCAGAAAGCTGACTTGTGCAAAATATAGATTTAACATATGAAAGTATCTACGAGCCTTTTGATCGTGAAGACACAAAAGAAACAAGTTGTAACAAGTGTAATGCTTTCATTGTGTATCATAGGTCCATTATTGAGAGACAGACTGTTGAGAGACCGTCCAGGCGGGAGGAGGACCGCTGGATCGCAACGCTTACAACCTTCGCTCATGTGATGACAAAGGAGCCGCGCAGCAGCGCGTTCTTTATTTCCTGTCCGCCCCCGACAACCATTCGTCTCTCACCTATTTGTGTGCTGCCGTTTTTCTTCGCTCGGGCTTTCATTCTCACAAGTAAACACACACACACACACGAATACAGACACACAGGAGCGCCCGGCTCCTGGACATCGTCGCTCAGCGTCTGGACAGGTCGCCTCCTGTAAGGGGAAGGGGGGGGGGGCACAATGGAGTCACAACTGTTTGTCCCGGGAAGGCTTGAACATCACATTGCTACTTTTCTGTAAGCAGCTTGAGTCAGGTGGTCTTAACGTCGGGGGGGAGGGCGTGTAAACACCTGTGTCGGTGCCGTGTTGACGTGTGTCCGCCACACGCTGCCAACGATTGATGGACTGAGCGGCCGAATCCGTCAGACATGAGAGCGGGAACACAAGCCGGGGGCAGTGGGGGGGGGGGGGGTGTTCTCTGTCGTATGTGACTACATCCAATTAACTCGCCCAATCAGCCATGTTGATGAATGGATTAGCACATAATTGCCTCAGAGGTGGGATTCCGGATTGAATTATTCATGACGGCAAGAAAAAAGAAAAAAAAACAGCGCGTGTTTGACAAAGATTACGCGGCGTGCGAATCGCCGGGAACGCTCGGGGGCTCTTGGTGTCACTGAGCATATGTCTGCTGGCGGGCTGCCGGCGCCGGGCTTGGACTTGGGGACGACTTGCTGTCTGGGACGTCCAGCTTTTTTCGGGCGGTCGCGGTGAGGTCAAGACCCCCTCGGCGGGGGAAAGCACAAACCCCAACAGCAGGCGCCGCTTATTTCTACTTGTTCCGACGCTCCTAAATCTAATGAACGCCATTAGACCTCCCCCCTCAGCAGGAAGCCTGCTAATGAGGCTGGCTGTAATCAGGTGTGCTGAAGCCGTGGAGGACCAGGAGTCCTCCTCCTCCTCCTCCTCCTCCTCAAAGTCTTCACTCCTCTTTGAAATTTGCAAATCTAATTTTGACTTCATCTGGAGACGTGCAACCCCCCCCTCCCCCCCAACTTTCCATTTACTTAAATTAACACACCAGAACGAGTAAAATATTAAAACGGGGGGGGGGGGGGGGCTCATTGACGCCAACATGATTCGTCTGTGTTTTGAGGATATCACGCTACACAAAAAACGTCTGAACCAGGGAGCCAAATTCCAGTGATGACAAAGAATCTTTTATGGCTTCAGCTCAACATTTGTCGGAATAAATAATCTGTGGGGAGAAAGTGGTTGGAGTTTGCTGTACAGGGACTCGCCATGAATTTACACTTATCGCCACAATCTGTCAGTTTTTGTCATTTCTCAGTCCGCTTCGTTGGAGATTTTGTTGGGATTCGTTCAGATCGGAGGCCCTTCGAAAAATGACTCCCCCCCCCCCCTCCATCTCCTCCTCCTCCGCAGCTCTCAAACATCTCAGAAAAGTTGGGACGTGGCTGCGTGTTCCCTGCATCAGCGGAGGGAACTCATTTGTCTGTGGGGACATTTTTCTTTTCCATAGATTTGAATGCGTGATTCTCACGGCCCGAGAGCTGGCAGGGGGGGGGGTGGGATGCAAATCCTACCAGGTCGCCGTCACTCCCCACCTTGGCAGCTGGTGCACTCGCAGCTGTGGATGACCGGCAGGACGACCGGCTCGCTCTGGCCGTTCTCGCACTGCAGGCTGAGGAAGCGGACGGGGGTGTCTGGGTCCAGCCGGTAGCTGCAGCACTCGCACAGCGACTGCAGGTACGGCTCCTGGAGGGGGGACGGGGAGGGGAGGGGAGGGGAGGGGAGGGGAGGGGAGGGGGCGTGTGGTGAGAGGCTGACTCGTAAGCAGAAATTGCAGCAAAGAAACTCAGCTTATGAGCTGCAGCCTCCCAGCTGCCCAACCTCAGAAGATAATGAAGCTGTATTGAGCAGTGACGACACTTTGATGCAACAGGTGGCGGCGGTAAGTCGCTGTGGCGACACGACTGTCACGGACGATAGCGGACAGCCCCTCCATGGCCTCTTAAAAGGACAGCTGCTCTCAGTGTGTTACAGGGCAGAACACAAAACATTTTATGGCTGCATGAATATCAATTACTTCCCAGATTGTGTGATTCCGTGATTCATTTTCAGATTTGTGTCTATTTATATCCACCAGCGTGAGCTTGCTGGTCCCTCGAATCCCCCCCCCCCCCCTTGGGGGTGAATTCACCATCGCCTCTCCCTGTCCTTCTCTTTCAGTCCTGCATTCAGTTTGCTTTACAAGAGCTTTGGAAACTCTTTGTGTTATTATGGTGCCACCAGGGACTGTGCCAGCATCGGGCAAAAAAATAAAGGCCAGTTTGTGTTCGGACGCCACCACCAAGAGGCGTCCTCGTCGCCGCTTCTGCTGGACACAGCTGGAGAGAACAGGTGGATGCCTTGGTGCACTTTAGCCAACTTCCTGTGAACGTGGTCTCACAAGAAGGCAAAAGAACGGCAAGAAGACATCACACTGCTGAGACATCCTGCTGGGGAGACGTGTAAATATAACAAGAGTGACTCATTACTTTCACCTCAGGATAAAAAGTGAAGTAACTCCTCCTCCTGGTCCACAATCTTACTCATTATCAGCAAGGCAGAAGTTACACCGAGAGTAGCGGTTCGCAATTTATGCCATCGAACTATTACGACCTAACATTTGGACCACTATCGGGGTCTTCTTGGAAAATTGTCCTGAGGCATCAAAGCCCCAAATCCAATCTCAGGGACATTTTGGAGGGAAAAGCTGCAGCGAATGAAGGATAATAGCTGCGCAGAGACGGAGCGAGTGCAGGATCAAACAGGCAGAACAACCTCCTAAGAGCAGCAGCCATTTCTGCTGCGGGCACTTTGAACGGCGCACGGCGAAGCGCACGTGAGCGTGCGGCAGGCCGCTGGGAGGAAAAGCGTTTCTCTTCCCGTGATGAGTCCCCCCCCCCCCCACTCCCTCCCCTCGCTGCTGATCAATGGGAAGTGAAGGGGGGGGGGTTCTCCCTGCTGCCTAGTCACTGGTTACCAGGCCCCGCGGTTGCCACAGTAACGGGAGGTAATGATGACACATTTGGCTGTGCTGATGTTTATTTTTACTAATCTCTCAGCGTGACTGACTCTATTTTTACGGCGGAGATGTACGGGTGCCAGGAAAGAACAAAGTCACCATGGTGATGAGGTGATGAGCTCGCCGTCTTGCGAGGATGAAAAAGACCGCACATGAAGACGAGGGGGAGACGCACGAACCGCCGGTGCACGTGAGCCCCTGCTCAGCATCCACAACATCTATATTTAGACAACTGCCAGCGATTAAGTCACAGATTCAGGTTTCACCCCGCTGTCACGTCGTCTGCTCCGCTGCGAACGCGCCGCGGCCCGAGTCGGGCGGACGCACGCGACCCCCCGCCGCCACTTTCGACGTTTCGTGCTGGAACGACGTGTATTTCATATTCAAGTGAGAGAAAAAAGATTTCCCACACCTGCAGAAGGAGGGAGTGTGCAGTGCTGTTTTGCATTTGTGTATTGAATTTTACACGGATGCTGATGGCATCTGTGTTTGTTTAATCGCTGTAATGGCCGCTGGTGTGTGTTTTAGTCGTTTGCATTCCAGTTTGCATACTTGTTGTGGTTGGTCGGTTCTCACTGCAGCCTGTGGAAGATTTTCCATTTGGGCAGTGGCCTGTTCTGGGTTTGTGTTGTCGTTTTTTGGCAATCTTGTTGACATGTTTGTCATGTGTGATTTGTGTTACAGTTATATCGAGAGTCTTGGGATGTTGTGGCGGATTCCTGTGGGATTTCTGACTTTCAGGCTTTTAGAGGATTTCAAAAAGACCGACTTTGGCCCTCACTTTGCTTCGCCCTGAAGCCCTTTTAGCAGGAAGGGTCCCACTAGTGTTGCACGACTATGCATGATGAGCTGAGATGGGCGATTTGCCAACAGTTACCACCAGCAGCTTTTTTTTTTTACAATTTATTGCAATCGGCAGCAGCCCATTGCAGCTCAATTCTCCGTACCTCCAGGATGACATCGGTCCTGGACAGGCAGCGGCCCCTGCAGAAGCTGACCTCCACGCTGTCAAGCCGACAGTTTCCCTTGGTGATGTTGCGGACCTGCACGTAGCGGCGGCACTCCGCCGCGGGCTCGTCTGATGGGGAGAGCAGAGAGCGCGGACAAAGAGGGCGAATGAATGGCGGGAGTGGACGAAGTTGGAGGATTTGCATGAAAAGGAAAGCGACAAAAGGAGGAGGAGGAGGAGGCTGGGACGGAGCGTGCCTTGACATTGCAGTGTCCCCTCACTCCGTGGCACTCTTCCTCTGCTGGGGGACGGATTAGGGACCAAATGTAGGTTAGCTCATGTAATCTCTGACCGACTGGGGACAGCGGCACTCGGCTATTCACCTATTCGACAATGAAGTCCGGGAGGCTCGTATCAATTAAAGTGGTGGAGAGCTACAGATTAGCTGTATGTTTGATGCCTCTTTCTCTATTTTCATAGAAACAAAACCTTCGTGTTCATGCTACTGTCAACATGAGACTAATCTCTATGTGTAGTCGTTTCGCTGGTATTTTTAGCAGCCAAGAACTCGTACATTTTTACAAAGGTGGAGTATCGGAACAGCAGGCAGCAGTGGTCCCTTAATCCATCACAGTCTGCTGCATGTATATTGTGCGTCTTCTCCTCCTTTTCTTTCTTTTGTTTGGTCACTTTAGCGCTCTTTGGTCAATGCTGACTTCACACTGTTTCCAAATCCCGGCTGAATTCCCTTTCGGAAGAGCTTCAGGTCCGGCAAACACAGGACTGCGCGCTGCTCAGCAGGGACGGCAGTGATGCAGCGATAGGACCAAGACGGTTTTAAATCATAGCACGTGTGCATGCATGTGTATGTGTGTCGGCGCTGTGTACGTTTCACCAACCTGGGAACTGCTTTCTGCAGACTGGACAGCAGCTGCCCGGCTCCTCCACCTTGACTTCCCCCTGAAAGACATGAGAAACCCTTCCTCTTACCGACATTGTTGGAATTCCTCAGATCGAGGGTTTGATGGCGACAACTGACTTGACAGCTCACAACTGCCACAATCTTTGTCATGCAAACGGTGATGTGAAAGGTTCACGGTTCGATCTCCGGTTCGAGTGTCTTCTGGCAGAACCCTGAGCCCCGCGTTGCCCCTTGCTTGGCAGCTGTGGCCGTTGGCGTTTGAAGCACGTGGAGGCCACCAGAGCGGAATGACTTGCAACACAAGTGGAGTCCATTCACCACTGAGTGGCCAAACCAATTACAGCCGGGAAGAAGAGAGCGTGTCAGTCTCAGATGTGAAGGAGGAGAAAGGGGTGGGTGGATGGATCATACGTAGAACTGAAATTTCAAATCTGATGCGAAACGATCGTTAACCAAGTTAACACAGTGAAGTGTTAACTGGTGAAGTCACATTAGACAGCAACACACAGCCCCTCCACAGCCTCCAGGCAGCTGCGTGATCTGCAGGACAGAGCAGGGGCTTTTCCAGACGTGTTTTTACGGCACAGTTGTTTAGAAAAGAATGCTAAAGTGAGGCAGTGGTGGGACAAAACACAAGCAGCGACACACAATAGCAGACACACAGTGACTAAGACGGTGAGAGCAGCCAAGCAGAGTAGAAAAAAGGAGGAGAAAGAAGGCAAACGGCAAGACTCGAAGGCCAAAAATAGTGTGTTACAGACGGTGATGCAAAGACTCAGAAAGGAGCCACAAAGCCTACTGAAGGGGGGGGGGGGTGCACAGAAGCTCCGGGACATCCTGCGGGGCCGAGGACAGCTGCCGTTGGACGCCACCCTCATCTCACCCCGCGAAACTTCCCCCATCTACTCTGACGCTGTTCACCCCGAGGACTTGTCCTCCCACTCCGCACTGCCGCCAGCCTCCCCTCAGGGATGGAGGTGCCCACTCACTCACTCAGACAGTGCGATTGCAGACGTGAAGCCGCGGCGGACGGTAAAGGTTGAGAAAAATGCAGGTTTTTCTGGTGGTTTCATTGGAAACAGGGCAGTGGACGAAGAGAAAAAAAAGCAAACGGTGCAATCGGGTCCGTTGCGAGAGAGAAAGCGAAAAAGAAAGGATGATGCATAACCTTGGAAAAGGAGCTCGCAGCTTTAAAACAAGCAATGTGCCTAACTGTAACCTGACCCATAAATAACAGAGTACACTGACAGTAACCAATTCCCAGCGTGTGAAGAGAGGGAGCACTGTGCATTTAATGACCTTTTCCTTCTGCCCGGTATGAGCAGTGCCTCCACTGAGGCATAACTTAGTGCTGCGGGGGGGGCAGAGCGAGGGATTTGTGGGTGCAGTCGGAAGCAGTTGAGCAGTTGCACGACTCCAAGTTCCTCCAGAGACGCAGGCCCGCCGCCGCACACCACAGGTGGAACCGCCGGGTAAGGCCCGTCTCCTCGGCGGCGCTCGCTGCGCAATCAGCCTCTCCTTTAAAGCCGCGGATGTCAGCAGAATGTATTTTTAGCCCCGGCTTTTATTGCCGAGCCGGAGAGCTAAAGATACGAATTCAGCATGCCGAGTCAAGGAGGAGACGGTTGACTTTTTTGGAACTCCAACCTCAAGGTGGGGAAGTCTGCGTCCAATGTGGAAAGGAAATGCTCCCGAACTCTCTGTGCGGCTGCTCCACAAACTACACTGGTCACGTCCTAGCTGCCGAAAGTCCACCATCAGTGCAGAAAAATGGGATTTAGTGACTATTTTGAGAATGTTCAAGGCATAAAGACTTTTTTCTGCGCTGTGGATTCTTCTGAAGACACAAATTTCCTGAGAAAAGTGGCAGAACAGGCACACCGAAATACCCAGAATGCTTGTGAACAAGACGAGTTCAGCCTCAGCGAGCAGCAGGGCTTTATCATCCGAAATGCTTCCTGACCGGGACGAGACCGCCTCTGTTTTCCTTTTTGGAGGCGGGGGGCATCCTCAGTTGCACCTGTCTCAACCACTGCAAAACTCAATTTATATTTCATGCTTTCCAGTGAGGACAGAGTGCCTCCATAATTGACTGGATGCAGCTCAAAGGGGGGAAGTGTTGCCTCAGGTCACTGAATGAGCCCTGCAGGATGCGGGAGCCAGGTCCTTCATTCGTCCCCCGAATGAAGGTCGTAAACAGATGTGATGTTAAACATTAAGACCGACTCAAAGTTTCCAGACCGGGCTCGCTTCGCCGTCCTCGGCTCCATTTCTTATGCAGAGCAGCTTGACCACAGCGAGCGCACACGCGCCGAGCTAAGCGCCGGCACGAAGTCATGCTTAACGAGGCCGCGCCGAGTCAGGGTTTCGCGGGCCGGGGCGAGAGGCAAAAAAACCCCGTGCCGGCTGGTGGGAGGCTGGCGCAGTCAGGCATCGATCGACTTCAGCTACCAACTTTTAGAGAACATCCCACACGCTCACGAGGGAGTCGAGCCGCTTTCCTTCCTCGCTCTGAGTAATTGAGCTGTTCGAGACCACCGTGGGGGGGGGGACGCGGCATGAACCCTTCCACCCCCGGGCAGCAGCAGCAGCGGATTGAACGGGCAGACACGCATGACTGGGTAGGAGTAATCAAGGACTTTGTATGAGAAAGCTTCAGCCATGGTTAGCTGCGTTGGGATGCGGCAGGCGCACCTGCGGGGGAGCAATTAAGTTCACTACCTTTGATCGCAGCTGATTGAATGCAGCAAAATCCGACGTGCTTCTGTCCCAACGACCTGAGCATTGACTCTTTCCTCTGTACTCGTCCTCATTAAAAAGGTCCTCTCCTACTTGTGTGTTTTGACGAGTGCTGCACACTGACGTTGCGTCTTCTGCTGCTACTGTGCGAGTCGAGACTCCGTGCGACACCGAAAATTCCTACATTAAGGCAAAAATACTACTAAACAAAAGCTGTAAGGGGGGCAAGATTCGGTCCGAGCGTTCCCACTGAATCCATTTGTGTCAGAGAGCTCAGGGAGTTGATGCAACCCAGAGAACTTGCCTGCAATATTCGGAAAACTGCGATCCGGATGCAGTCAAGTATCGGGCTAGTTTTCCCTCGTATTCAGTGTCAATAAAAACGAGACGCAACGAATGGAAACTGTGATTCCACAGCAATTCATGTGGAGTTGCAAATGACTTCTTCACATCAAAGCTGGTTCAGAGGGTGAACGCGTGTGTGTGTGTGTGTGTGTGTCTGTGTGTGTCTCACCTCGTCACAGTGCAGGGGGGGGCAGTTCAGTTGGCACACTTTCCTGCCGTTCACGCAGCCACATGACAGACAGCCCTCCTCCCACTCCGATCCTGCCTGCCTCACACACACACACACACACACACACACACACACACACACACACACACACACACACACACACACACACACACA
>JASSRZ010034168.1:0-18248 GCA_032164315.1 Malacoctenus gilli | reverse complement strand
ACACACACACACACACACACACACACACACACACACACACACACACACACACACACACACACACACACAGAGTTTCACAAACTGGCAACAAGAGATGAGCTGATGCACTTCCTCCTCCACTAGGTGAAGATAAGCAGACACAGGTGAAGGCATGAACACACATCACCAAGGGGGCAGAACTCAAGGAAACTGCAATCAAAAATAATGTGAGACTTTTAAAAAAACAGGAGCTGAAAAGACAGAAAACTTGAACTATGACAGGATTTTCCTTGCTTCCAATGCTAACATGCCATTATGCTCTTTGATATACTTTTAAACTTAATTTATTGTCCATCCTAAAAGTGAACGAATGTGCTGCATCATGACGACTGAGCTGGGTGCGAATTGGACTAGCTGTATTGCTCATGCTTGTGGTATTTGTCACACTCCACCTTTTTGTTCAGCCTTTTTCCTCTTTTATTTTGGTAAGTCACCTTGTCTCTTGTTGCAGGCTCCTTGACTTCCTCTCCTCCTGTGTGATTGCACGCTCCCTCCCTAACGTGCTGCACCTGTTCCTGCTCTGTGATTAGATTCACCTGGTGCCCTGAGTATCCATGTGGGCTTCTCTTCTTGTCTTGTTGCTCGTTCGTCTGCGTTTCCACGCCAGTCGCAACCCGCCTTCGTTCCCTGCTCTCATCCCAAGTTCCGTGTACCGTCTTGTTTGTTTTGGATTCCTGAGCCTGCCTTCCCTCTGACATCTCCTGCCTTGTGTGTGACCCCTTGACTGTTTTTGGATTTGGAATCGCCTTGTCTCGCCGGATTCCCCCGTTTGGTGCCTGACCCCTGCCAGTCCCCGACTACGTCCCTGGATCTCCTGCGCTACGCCTCTGCTGGACCTGACCCCTGGACTGTTTGACCTGCCTTTGCGAAGTAAACTGTTGCACCGTCCGTTCCGTGTCTGTTGTGCAGTTGAGTCCTTTAAAAGCGTGTGTCAGCACTTACAGTATTGATTATGAAATTTGTAGGGGCTTACGTTAACCTCAGCACTTATACTAAAAGTATTATTTATACAAATTGTTGTGCTAAAGCGAACATTGGCACCCATACAAGCAGCAACCATTCTGCTAACTGCAGCACTTAAATGTTAAGCACATGTCAAACCTCTCTCCTCTTCTACTTATATTTGATATTGTATCTTGTGTCTTCCAAAGAAATTACATCGAACACAACCGAGATTAACTCATGATTCTGAGTCTGAAACATTTTTGGGCAAAAAATTAGATTTTAACAAAATGTACAAATGTTTTCTAACCTCTGCGTGAGATGTCACCCCATCGGCACCAAAACGACGGGCTCCCATTTTCCCTGGTCCGACCTTGCATCGTGATATCGTCAGTGTTGGCCGCCAAGGCTGTTGTCATCAGGATTCAGGCCAAGGAGCTCATCCTGTCTGCCACCTGTCATGTTGAAGACTCCCACACTTGACGAAACTCCTCCACATTCACCGTCCAGCCAACGTTTACCCGTCATGTCACAGGTTCAGATCTGGATACTTCAGGTTCTCATTGAGGGTCTAATGTTGCAGAAAAGCAAAAGGACCAACTTTGGAAAAAAGATCATTTCTAGACTGATATTCGTTTTGAGTATGTCACTGAAATTATAAAATGGCCAAAGACTCACCAGTCACAGCAAGAGAGTTTAATGGAAAAAGTGATGGCACTGGGACAAGGCACAAGCATACATCAGCATACACCAGCATATGTGGTCTCAATCCAAGGCATCAGAGTGTATGTTCGAGCTCACCATGACATAAAGTATAGATAACCTAAGAACACAAGTGAAAAACAAAGCGTCAAGGATGCCCTTTGGTTGCTGTTCTCAACTCTTTTCAGTCCTTGTGTTTGTCCTGGTCAAAGGACAATGCGGCCGAAGAGTGAAGGTTATTGCCAGGGTCTCCTCGACATGAACCGAGTGAAGACGTTTACTCATCTATGCCACTCGGAAGGACGCTCACATAACTCCAACTCTGCACCATGTAGTGGTTTGTAACACGACTCTGCAGCACTTCAGTCACGGTCAGAGAAGCAGGGACTCGATAGTCGCGGGTAATGACATGATTGAACAGTGTGGAATTTGGCTGAGTCCAACAGCACGTGCATTCAGACATATTCATCTTTGGTCTCTGGTCTGCAGACTGTGTTGTCTCATGTTTTCTAAAACGAGTTAATTCGTGTATCTTGTGAAAGTCATTTTTTGCTGCTTTCTGCTTGAGCGTGCATCAGAATACAGACCAGGCATCCTGTGACTTCAAAATGGATTAAAATGTCTCCTGTACCGAAGCCCTTGGTAAGCACCTACTGTTTTTTCTCCACCATCCGGGACGGGCCGACATCCTCTCCTGTCACAGCAGGGCCCGCCTGGTTACCTGAGCCCATCTGCTCAATACAACATTAAATGGCTGGAGGACACACTCACTGAGGGAGTGGTAGACTCCAGAGTGCAGCCTGACTTTCAAGGTTCAGCAATAACTATCAGGTTATTGAGAAAACATTCATTCACATTGATTCCAGACAGGAGGCAGAGGGGACGGTTGCGGGCGGTCATTCAGAACAATCCTTTTGACAAAGTGCCACTATTATTTGGACTCTGCCTTCGACCTGCTTTCATGATGGCTTCGCTCCTTCAGGATTGCAAAAGGAAAAAGCGCCGTCATTGAATTTGTGTTATGCTTCGTCTCGACTCAAGCCTCAAGCGTGTCCTGGGAGGAAACCCACAGACGTTCTGAGAGAACCTACGAACTTGGGCAGAAATCTCAGCGTTTAAACCCTGTTAATATGTAGAATGTCTCTCATACATGTTAACATTTTTACAATGCTTGAATTATGTCAAAATTGCAAAAATTTCCCGTTGAATTCACAGTTGTTTTGTTTTTTTATGTTACCTTTATGATTTTGTGATTAATCGTAGAACCTCCACAGCTACTTGAAATGGATTCCTTTCATATTCCAGTCGACAGCCACGATTTATTTCGCTCAGGACCAGATCAATCACACAAAGGCCAGTTAAATGGTGTGTGATCCTTTGTGTAATCCCATACTGAGGTATGATGGATGGACAAGAGTGGCACACATGAGGGGGGAAAAAAGAAAAAAGTGAGGCGCGAGCACCGAGCAGGCGGTCTGGCTGGCGGATGCCCACTCCAGCCTTCTTTCCCTCCCTTGATGATCGGGGCCCTCAAACAAAGTCAAGTGGCAGGCACATACAGGACCTACCCTGGGAGTGTATGGTCAGTCCAACCTGACGCAAGTGAGCTCTGTGTGACTGTGTGTGTGCATGCACATCTGTGCGTGTTTGTGTCTCATAGGGAAAGGTCACAGCCACTCACGACTTGCATGAACCGCCCGCCAAATATCAGCTACCCGACAGTGGAACATCGTCGCTCCTGTCTTAGCGCAGCCGAACTCTGATCCTGAGCCCCCACCCCCCCACCCCGCTGCTGAGTCAGGAATTCAGCAAAGTGCACGTCTTTAATCTATGGCCTTTTTCCAGGTAGAAGCTGTAGTTTTGGACTGTCTCACACAAACGACCGCTAATCATGGTGAAATCTCTGGTTGTGGATCCAAAACGGGGGTCATACATCACACTGTGAGACAGGATCACAGACAGCCGCCATCACGGTGACCAAAGACGTCCCCGAATAATGTGTCCTTTATTGCGACACCGATAGAAATGAGAAGGTAAAATCAACCTTTTGTAGGGAGCCTCCGCGTCCTTCTGCATCTCAGTTTGTTTTTTCCATACCACAGTTTTGTGGACCTGATTTGCATGGAGTGTTGCTATCTTCAGAAACTGCATTAACAACATTGATAACTGTCTTTGAGACAGTGATCAGAGAGACAATGTATATTATTGAAATGAAACATTCTATTTGACAGTAATTTTTTTGGTACATTTACTTGAGTGAAAGATTTGAAGCATTGCTTCTACTTATAGAGTTGTTTTTGAAAGAGTGAGCTGTACCTTTGCAAAAGTACAGTATAAGAATACTACTGCCATCTGTGGTGACTTTCTAAATGTAAACATCCAAAATGAGTCTTTCCTCATTTCACAGTGTGCTGCTTGCATGACTTGTGTACACATGGCGCTCGTGTGTCCTACTGACATCCCAGAGCACATTCTGAGCTTTTCGGGTGCCTCTTCAAACCAGATCCAGATCCTGTACATGGTCTCGATGTCTTGCAAGACCTTGGATTTGGCTTGCGCGGGAACAAAAGTACAGTTTGGGTTTTTTTCTTTGACTGCACACAGCAACACAGTATGCTGAAGTCTTAGGATCCAATGGAGAGCTCACAGGGTTCAAAGCAGTGAATCAAAGAGGCTGTGCACCCAAAGAAAACCGTGTGATACTCATGAGAGCGCTGCTGTAGATGGATCGAAATGGGTGAGAAAAAGCGAGTAGGAAGAAGGGCCTCCATCACCGTGGCTGCCTCAGGCTAAAGAACACACAGCAGAGCACTTTTTACATGGAGCCACACACAGACCGCCAGTCTCATGGAGAGAGTGACTGCGGACCCTCTATTAGTCACCTCAGTCCCCCTTCCCCTCAGGCGTTGCTGAAGTGATCAGACGGCTAACCTAAGGGCTTCCATGTTCTGGGAAAAAAAACAGTCTCCTGATGATAACTTAAGCATACTTATAGACAGGCTGGCTGCAAAGCTTTGAAGGGCTCAGCTTTCTAATCACTCCCGGGACTTCGTCTCGGCTCTCCTCCGAGTGACGGGGAGGTTCAAGAGAGGTGAAGTCGCTTCTAAACCTACAATACATCACTCCTGTCTATTCCAATTGTTTCGTCTTGCTTATTTATTCATTCATTGCACAAAAGCCAATAGAGAGAGAGTGAGATGGCATTTTCTTGTATATAACAGGGGGATGAATTGCCTTTAAAAGGTTTATCTACATCAACTACTCCAGAGGTACAGTGAGGAAAATAAGCATTTGAACACCCTGTGATTCTGCAAAAACCGTGGAGGGGTCTGAAACTTTCATCTTAAGTGCAAGTCCACTGTCAGAGAGAAAGAACCTCCCAAAAGAAATCCAGAAATCACAATGTATGATATTTGAAAAATAATAACTATTTCAACACCTGTTAAAATGAATGGTAATATTTGGCACATTTGCCTTTGTTTGTAATTGGAGGTCAAACATTTCCTGTAGTTTTTCTCTAGATTTGTGAACACTGCAGCAGGGATTTGGGATAATTCCTCCACATAGATCTAGTGTAGATCAGCCGGCTTCCTGGGCTGTCACTGAGTAACACAGAGTTCAAGCTCCCCCAAAGATTTTCTATTGGGTGGAGGTCTGGAGACTGGCTCGGCCACTCCACAACCTTTATATGCCTGATACAGAGCCACTCCTTGGTCATCCTGGCTGGGTCCTTCAAGTCATTGTCATGTTGAAAGACCCAGCCACGACCCATCTTCAACGCTTTACCTGAGGGAAGGAGGTTGTTCCCCAAAATCTTGCAATACATGGCCCCGGTCCATCCTCTCTTTAATACAGTGCAACATTCTGCAAAAAAACACCCCCAAAGCATGATGCTTGCGTCCCCATGCCTCACAGTAGGGATGGTGTTTTGTGGGAATTGTACTCCGCATTCTTTTTCCTCCAAACAGAGCTCGCAAAATTGAGACCAAAAAGTTCTATTTTGCTCTCATCTGACCAATACAGTAACTTTCTCTCATGAATCCTCAGAATCCTCTAAATTACATGGACAAAATTAAGATAAGCCTCTGTGAGTGCTGATTTACACAGGGGAACCTTCCATGCCATGCATAAGTTTAAACCGTGACGTCTTAGCGTATTACCTTGGAAACAGTGGTGGACTAACAGATCTTTGTGGCATTTCTTATTCATTTCTTTGTATTTGCATTCACACCAGCACTGTTTGGATCCCCCTTTAAGAGGACCAAAGTTCATCACCTCAGACATATGTTGGGTTTTTTTTCAGGCAGGTCTGAACCAGGATTTTCTTGCAAGACAACCAAGACAAGTTTTTCCAGGGGAAACCAGAGTTTACTTGATTGGTCCTCACCAGAGTTCTTTCCGTCAGACATATGGTTTTGTTCAGGCCCATTTGAACTCTCGTGAGGGTCCTCTCGTAGGATCGGACTGGCGACAAACCAACGGACAGAAGGGGCATGTGGAGTGCTACCGACTGTGCACAGCTTTCACAGGCTCGTTGCTTAAAAAAAAATGACGATTAGAATATTCACTGTGATAATAACAAACCAAACAACTGACTAAATACCATACGTGAGTGCACCAACGTATGCCTCGAGTGACGCTCCGTGGCTCGTTTTGCTGGCATGCAAACTGTGCACTATGTCTAATAGGGATAAGCCTGCATGTCGCACCATGATCTGGGCTCGTACCCAGAGCTTTGTCTGGGCATTAACATGTCCAGTAAGAGAATAAGTGGCGGAGCACAATGATCTACAGGCAGTTAGTGGAGGCTCACTGAAGCGAACATTCTTAGCATACGACACAGGCAGTACCCTGCTTCTTATTGCAACTTCCAGGTGTGACAGATGTTCTGACACTGGGCCTTTGACAAAGTGACGAATCACACAGCCGGTGAGAAGCAGTTCAGGCAGGCATTGGAGCTTCTGTGAATCCATCAAATGAGTTTGGGTTCTTTGCAACAAAAACGGTTAGTTTTTCTTTTTGTCAGTTTCTACAGCAGCTTCACACCGATGCTGCCAGCTCAATACGGTCGTCAGGCTTCGCCTTGAGCATTTTGCACTGCAGACCAGGAAGGATCTGATTTGCTGTGCAAAGGCTGAGGAGCTGGTGAGATCTCTGGTTCGAGCATGTACCCATTTTTAGGCGGATTTACAATAATCTAGGTTTAATCTTCCATCTTATTGAGCTGTTACTGTGGTGAGTTAGCCTGAGCTATGCCTTGGAATATACATGATGATTACGATCTCAGTCTGTCTCAACTGCACAGCACACACTTGATAACAGTTTATTGTCACTCGACAGGGCAAGTAAACAGTCCAGAGTTCCGACACCGCAAACAGCCATGACGTAGATGAGGGCAGGCAGGGGTCCGAATCCACAGGGGAGAATACCAGGGGGCAAGGCAAATCCAAACTCCAGAAGACAATCCAGGGTTCCAAACACAGGGCAGTCAATGTCACAGGGAAAACTGGCTCAGGAATCTGTATCTGAAAAGCTGCACAACACCTGGCATTGTCACCATATTTTTACATTATTTTCTTCCTCAGATTTCACATTTGAAAACACCACAAAACTGAAATGAATTCTAAAACTACAGTGAATCAAAAGAAAATTCAAAACGACATAAAATATTAAAAAAAACTAAAACCGGATGAAAAATCTCAAACTAATACAACCTCGTATGACACAAAAAGGTTCTGCGTTGTTCGAGTGAGTTTAGATTTGTCACTTTGATGTGTGTGAGTTCGTAAGCCTGCTTCAGTGACACGTTTTGTGACTCTTTCATAGCAGCTGTTGGGGCACCGTCTTACCGGAATGTGGCTTGATTTTAAAAACACACTTGTGGTTTTCTTTTCTAGATCAAGTAAATAACGGAGGAGATGTACAGTACAATCAAATATTAGACCTAAATAGACTGTGACCGGATGAGTCTGGAAGGTTTAACCTCCTCTGATCTCTTCTTGTCTCTAACAGAGAGCTGGCAGGGGAGGACGGCTTGATTCATATCGAGGAAATTTCCTATTGACGTATGTTAAACAGCTTTAAATTGCCTCTAAGGTTATGCCAAAGTTAACTGTCAGAGCCAGTTTCTGAAACTGCATTTTTCTGTCAAACCACTTTATGAGATCGATGACCCGAGTAAAAAGCATTTAGCTGACCTTCCCGGCAAAGCCGCGGTAGGAGATGACTTTTTTTCATGTGCAGACAACTGAAAGGAGCAGCTCCCGTGATCACTTGTCCTCGACCATCTTCGTCGCGGAGATCTCTGTCTGAATTTCGCAACCGATTCTCCTTTCTCCGATTACCCCTCTGGTGGGAGTTCAAATAAGAAAGTCGAAAGAGTCTTTGGGTCTGAAGACATGAAGGGAACAAAATATCAGCTGGGTGTTTAATTTTATGGATTTCTGTCTGTGTGACAAAAATATACAGACACACTGAAACAAAATGTTCAGTCCAGTCATTTGGAAGGTAAAATTAAAAGCTGTGACTTTAGAAAAAAATACTTCATTTGGCCTGTTATTTTAATTTTTCCTCTATTTCAAAAAACGAAAATGAACTTCTGTTGAGTGAATTTCCATGAACAATATTTAGGTATTACCATCCTTTGCTTGACTGAAATGACTGATTGATGTTAAAAGCTTTTCCTCCAGTGGACCTGTTGGTCCAGAGTGAAACTCGCATGATCACCTCTCAACTGGGCTGCCGGCATCCTCTGCGCTGGAGAAAGCAAGCGCCATCCTTGGCATATGGGGGCCAACATATAGTGTTTTTGTTCCACCTGGGATGTGCTTGGTGACAAGAGCTACTCTAGGGTGCAGCCATGACCTTGGACCAAGTGTTGTAAAGTAATTTCTCATTTGTCAAGTCTAACTAACAGGACTAATTTCAATTACTGACATGGCTCTGCATGACTTGTCGGGCAGCATGGACGAGCGATCAGTGCATCACAAGCCACGTGTGCACAAGTACACAAACACACAATCTCGAGTCGCCAATAAACCAAACAAGTATGTTTGTTTCCACAGATGGATTGACGCACAAAGTGGTTGCTTTCATCCTCCGTTTGTTCCCAAATGAACTTGATGAAGGTTTGAAGTTTGAAGACATTTTTTTTCTTATTATATAGAATTTCATAAAAGTTATGAGTCATTGGAGCTTTGTTTTGGACCAAAAAATCCCCCAAAACTGGAGCCTGTATGAACCAAAGTGAACTGCAAAGGAGCTTTGCATAGCACAAGCCCAGCCATTTATCCCTGCGACTCCAAAATGTCTCCTGCAGACGTGCCGGCATTTTCATCGCGTTGCCTAATTTTAAACTTTGAGGAGGGGGAATTAGTGTGATGACAGAGAACTCACCCCTGCGAGCAGATATTCCGGCGGCTCTCGCGGGGTAATCTGTCGGAAATGCCGGCCTTTATCTCCGCTCGCCAAAAAACCCAGGGAGGGAAGCCATGGCACCATCCAGTCACACAATAACGTGGGCTTTTTTTTTTTTTTTTTTTACGCTTTAAGAACATAAGAGCGTCTTGGATTCCCGCGATGCAAATAGAGCAGGAGTAAAGACCTCAGTCGTGCATCGGGATGTGATCAATATGCATGTAACATCCTGTGAGCACAAGCCAGCAGAAGGGGGGGGGGCACAAAAAGCTGGCTGCTGTGCTTTGCAGAGTGTGATGAGGATTAGGCGCTACTATAAGCTGTGGAGGACTGAGAGCTGAAGCCTGTGTGTGTGTCTGTGTGTGTGTTTGTGTGTGTGTGTATGTGTGTGTGTGTGTGTGTGTGTGTGTGTGTGTGTGTGTGTGTGTGTACGCACGCGCTAAACATAAATTGATGACATAATTGCAGTTGTAAATGTGAATGAAAGGTTGTGGGTTAAAAAAAAAAGTGTGCTTATCTCAGATGTAAACAGGTTGTGAGGACAAGTTTCAGCGCGTCGCACTCAAAATCTCCTCAATCCGTCGGCGACGAGGAGAAAAATATTCAGAGCAGCATATATTTCCGCTGTGCCTTTATATTGCCTTTGGAAAAAACAGACTGCACACATCCGAATGCAGACTAATCCACAATTCGCTTTAGAGACACATGAGAAGAAGCTCTGTCACTCCAGGCAACCGCATCAAGGTTAAAGAACCCACCCCGCTGTAAATATTTCCTTCCCTTGCCCGTCCACACGGCTGCATTTATTGCCCCTGTGTTGTGCGGCGGACGCTGTTTGGGTTCCCGCCGCTCGCCCGCGGCTACGAAGTCAGCCATCTCTGAAGTGTGAAAGCCGGGCTTTGAAAAAAAAAAAGCACAGGAATGGAATTTTTTTCCTTTGGAGTTTTCCAAAGGCCGCTACAGACTACAGGATTATGATTGCTACAGGGTTGTTTTGCTACACTTTGACAAAATGAAACAAGCCGAGGCGGCTGCAGGCAAGGCAGAGTGGTGTGGTGCAACGGGCCAACTCCTATTATGAAAACAGTTTGTGTTTGGTAATACGGCTTCAAAATCTGCTCCAAACTAGATTCGGGTTTTTTTCCCCACCGGAGGAATGCCCTTCCGATTGGATTCACGTCGCTGGTTTTCATGCACATACATCAAAAATAAAGTTGATTAGTGATTCCGACTAAAACTGCACATTATTTACTTTCAGTAAGCATTAACTGTCCAAAAGATCTACCTGTGGATTCATGCAATACATCACCAGAACTTGTTAAAGCTAGGAATGAATTGGACTTCTGGCCAAACGCGCGCTGCAGGGACACTAACGAGTTAATTCATGCAAAACCAGTTGATCAATGCGGATTAAATCTGAGTGCAAACACGTCGCAAAATGAATGGAGAGCATTTGTGTTTGGTGGATCATTTTTGTTTAAACAATGCTTCTTGGCAATAAACCTCAAACTGTCGTAAAGCCTGTTTTTTAGCCCTTTTTTAATCCCAGTGGTGCCACATTTGTGGGGAACATGCATTTGTGGGATGAGCTGCAGAGCTGGCGCCCATGGCTAAACGCCCATGAGGATTTGCCTGATCTCTGCCAGTGCTTCACAGCTTGTTCTGCCGTTGACTCTCTGACATCCTTGTTAGACTCAGCTGGCCTTCACTTTGGAGATGCTACGGCTCACTGTCTTCCTCTGCTTATGTGGGGGCCATCTATTGTTTTGGCTCGATGTGTGATCAGATGGTGCAGTGAGGGTGGAACTCTCCGACACATCGATAAAAACCTTCACCATTCAAACTGCTCTGGTCAGTTAACAAAAGCCAAAGAGGTTAACTCACGGTTCCATAAACATAAATGGAGCACCTATTACCTTTTATTGTGTCGGCAACTGGTTTATGAAATCATTTTTATTCTCAGGATTTCACTGGAATGGTCACATTCGTCCATACAGTCAGATCCTGCCAGTTGTATAAAGTAGCGATATTGGTCTAATATCTGACTTTGCAGCCTCTTTGTCCGAAAGAACTCCAACCATATTCATTTGCTCTAACTCGTTTTCAGTGACATTGCTGTAGTACATATGTCAGGCCTGTAGGTGGTACATGCAAACAAAGCAGAGTGAGACAAAAAGCGAGGAAGTGGAAGTTGAGGGAATCAAAATAAAGCGAGGAGATCAAGCACGCTGCATAAATTGACACGCTAGACAGATGGCGAAATAAAAACTTGAGATCAAAAAATACTTTTTTTCGTGGTTTTGATGCGTGAGTGTCAGATCCGTCCACAAGAGACAGTGGAGGACTGCCAGTGGAAGACGCAGCAGGGGGAGAGTGGAGGATTCATAGGACGAGCTTGCCTGAAGGAGGGCTTCCTGTGTGGACATGGTCAAGCTGGGCCTCTGGTCATTAGACGCTTTCTGCGTGGCAGCAGTGCCGATCCGTCACCGTCGTGCCCCCTTTCAAAAAATTCTCTAAACGCTGATGTCAGAGTTCAAACATTTCATTAGTAGACGCGCATGGGACTTTTGAAATGAATGGTTTCACTCTGAACGTTGTGTCCCCGAAGAGAGGCAAAGTCTTCAACGGGAGGTGTCCAAAACCGAGAGCCCGCCCTTTAGTCATCCTGCTGACTAACAAGTTAGACAGCGCCCCCTTCCTGTCCTCACGGCTGACCTGTAAGTTCCTGCTTCACTGGCCTCATTTCTGCGTGACAGTGCATGGATGGCGGGACTGAAGACTTTGTTCCAGTAGTGGGAGAAGGAATGAGAAAAAAACAAGGTGGTGTGTGTGTGTGTGTGTTTGTGTGTTTGTGTGTGTGTGTGTGTGTGTGTGTGTGTGTGTGTGTGTGGTGTGTGTGTGTGTGTGTATGTGTGTAGGGGCGGGGGCGTGAGCAGCACACTCGTACATGCACACAGAGTCGTCACACACAAGGACAACAGAACAAGGGAGAGTCAATGTCTAATATGCTTGAAGCCACTGACTCCACTGCTCATGCAGGAAGGCCAAGAAAGAGAGAGAGAGAGAGATTATCTTGGCTCGATAATGACAACAGCATCACACGGGAATCAATGGAGCTGATGATGCCACAGCAGCTTAACTAAGGAAATGCATTTTGCCACTCAGCAGAGCTCTTTATGAATCGCTGCACACTCTCCCTGGTCTCTCTCTAACCGGAGGTCAGAAGACATCTTTTTGATGATACAATTTTGGGAGGGGGGGGGGGGTCGGGGGGTCGGGGCTGGGGGGGGGGGGGAGGGTGCGAAGGAAAACAAGAGGGAGAAAGAAAAACAGGAGTTAGAAGATGAGTTCCGCGCTCCTCAATTCGGCTGGTCACGTCGATTAAGATATGAACTTGTACAATTCCGGCAGTTCACATTCAGCTCGGGGGGCCTTATCTGAAATTAAAAAAAGTCCTCTTTTCCATGGCTTTGAAGTTTCTCTAAGCCACTCAAACGGTTCCATTCGCGGAATGCGGAAGCGAAGGCAGCTTTGATTTTTTTTTTTTTTTTTTGGAGTGGGCTTTGCCTGTCACTTTGTGTTACATGCTGGCTGATCTAAACGTTGCCTTGCTGTCAGCCTCTCCACTTCTCCACTTTCTGGAGTCGGGGTTCACCCGTTGACTCTTAACTTTGTGCATAATGATTGGCAAAAAGTGCAACGAGTGCGATCAATAAGTGGTGTTGCAGAAGCAAATGACAACGTTATC
The DNA here is from genome assembly GCA_032164315.1 of Malacoctenus gilli. Classification (NCBI taxonomy): domain Eukaryota; kingdom Metazoa; phylum Chordata; class Actinopteri; order Blenniiformes; family Labrisomidae; genus Malacoctenus; species Malacoctenus gilli. The sequence goes on along the minus strand of JASSRZ010034168.1, from coordinate 5,401 downwards.
GTTTGATGTAATGGCAATTTGATTGGCGGCGATTGTTTCTGGACTGCAAGTGAAACTCAGCTTCCTCCAAGATATCACAAATTGCATCGTCAGATATACACAGTTGTGTTTGTATTTTACTGTCCATCTTCTCACTCATTCCTTTTGAGCTTGTAAAAGCTCCTGTGGGACTGTTTGTTTCACTGCATCCTAACCTACACAGTCATTGGATTAACGCTGCAATTTTGTCCCACCCACAGACGCCAGGTTTCCATGGAAATCAATTGAGGGGTTGGACTCAAGCCTCCTGCATGGTAATTGGAGGATCCGTCTGAAGACTGGATTTCATTTTGATTGACAGGGAATTGAGCCAGACACCTAGTTTGGAGTTTATTTCTTCACTTGAAAAAGTTGTTTGATGTCTGCTCTATAATATTCACATGTTCTACTATAATCTTGTTCGTCCACATGTTCGACCATTTATTTGTAGGTATTTTACAGCAAAACTTCACTTTCATTCTCCAAACATTTGCCACCCAACATCCAACACCCAAGGTTTTTTTTTTAAGTCATTGCATCAAGATCTGCTTGTTGCCAATTAATAAATCCAGCTCTGTGTGTGTGTGTGTGTGTGTGTGTGTGTGTGTGTGTGTGTGTGTGTGTGCGTGTGTGTGTCTACTGTTTTTAAACTCACTGTGTCAACATAATCAAAGATATCAAAGATAAGCATCGCGTTGTTCCCATGCTAACCATTTCAGACCCCTCTTGCCACTTTTTTTTGATGACCTCATCAGTTTGTGGGCTCTTCTGATTGGTTAAGATGTTTTTCAGTTTGGTGGACTCTTGTCAACATGCTGGTTTAAGTCAAGTTAGATTGGTGAGAGCATTGGTAGTTAATCCACCTATAACCACAGTTAACCACATCTAAGGATGCTAAAGAGCCACATCTTATGTCAACCTGACAATCTGTAATTCCAAAAACAGAGAATCGCCCAAATGCTGCTTTGACAAAGGAGGCGCTTAACCTCAGGACACAGTTGGCAGAAACAGAGATGCTCGACAACAATTCCATCCACAGGTTAAAGGGCCAAAACAAAGAGGATATGGGGAGCTGTAACTCTTTCTGGTGGAAACAATGGAACTCCAGAGAAGAGAAGGTGATGCCACGAAGCGTTCCCCACAACAGCTCCAAAGTGTCCTGCAGCGGAAAGACTCTGAGTGTGTCCACAGCAGCATAGACAGGATTGTCAACCTCAACGATCCCGTCATGAAAACTGACCGCAAAGTGATGAAGCAGAAAGAAGGCGGAGAAACAAAGCTTTGTATGAGCTCACCAAGAAATCCAGTATAAACTCCCCTCTGTGTCCTTTCCCTTTGCCAGTGTGTTGCTTTCTATTGTGTGAGTATCTACCAGCATTGCTATCCTGTCTTTAGCCATCGACCCACTTTCTGTACCCATTTTCTGAGCCTTGGATTTCTGCTGTCTATATTGGAGTTGGTTTTGCCTTCCTGTGTTTAACCCTGCCTGCCTCAGAGAAGCTGGATCGCCTGGATCTGTGTTCCTGTCCTGGCTGTAGTTAAAATAAACCAGTTTTGAACTAAGAACCTTGAGTTGTAAATCTTGAGTCCTGTCTACTTGTGCTGATCTGAGACAGTACAAACTGGACATACCATGGACCCAGCAGAACGGGCCTCTTGGGATTCTGTACTCCACATGGAGGACAGGTGTCTCAAATAGCATGAGGAGTTGCTGATATCCGAGCCTGACCACACGCCCATCCTCCTGGCCTTTGGTGGAGTTGGAGCTGTCATCTGGGAGATTGAGGCCAAGGTAAATGATGCTCTAGGTTTTGTTTTGTTTTATATCTGCATTCATTCTGAAGTATTGACATCATCACTGAAGGTTTCATTCTGTTGTAGAATACTTTTTAATATTTTTTTTAGATATATGTTTATAATAATTGTGACTATCACCTGCCCTCACTGGCTACTGGTCATCTTGCTGGGGGTTATCATCAGGTGAAGTGGTGCACAATGAGGGCTGTGCAAGACGGACAAGAGAAAGAGGCAGGGGGTAAAGAAGTGGGGCTACGGAGGGTGGTCGTGGTGGCAAAGGTGTGGGGAGGGGGACAAATCAACGAGTTAAATGATAAGCAGGTGCCAATCGTGCTCTGAATCAGATGTTTTGCATGCAGTGTGTGACCTATCAGCCCAGTTTCTATCAGCCCAGGAGTGACGGCGTAGCCCCGCGCCATGTACCCACCCACCCATGTCACACTGCCCTCTCGATCCCTATCACCACAGCCACCCCAAGCCCACCCAAAACCGGCACCCCCAGCCCCCGATCCCAGCCAGTACCTGAACCGCCACAGCCCAAGAAGCTAAACGGGACACCAGACTGTGACCCGAGAATGGTCAACCAGTGCCGCCATATAGAGGCCCAGGTGTAAAGGGGCCGACAACAGGGAAGATGGAAATGAAACCATGGCTCACCTCAAGCCCCCATCACCTCGATGCGGAGTGGTCATGGCGGGCCAGCACAGACACACCCAGGGACACCCCCATCGCCTCCCCTGGGAGGTCACAAACCCAAGCCCCCCAGCCCCAGCCGAGGGTGCAGTGAGTCCAAGACAGGGGACACCAGCCCGACCCACCACCCCCAAGAAGGGGACCAGGACAAGAGCCCGAGACCACCCTCACTGACCAACAAGTGCCAACAGACAGCAGCCCGAAGAGACAGTCGCACCTTGGGGACCACAACCACACAAACTGAACTTTGTTTAATCAGTGAAAACTGACTACCAAACCTTTCACTAAGTTCCTAAATTCCCGAAATTAGAAACTTTCTCCTTGCACTGTGGCGAGGTTTGAGTGCAAGTGTCATGCAAAGCATTAAAATGGTTGCAAAATGCAGGGGGAGATGACCCGAAGTGCTTACTCTCCCCAGTGAGCAAACCGAGTGTGGCTCTATCTGTCCTCTCAGATCTATGTGTCTATGGTGCTTTAAAATGATGAAATGCTTCTCATTGTATTTCATGATACCATACAAACATCTGACAAAAACCCTAAAGCAGCAGACTGTATGAAACTGTAGTATTTGTGTCATTCTCAAAACTTTTTGCCCTGACTGCATAGGTTAGAGTGAGGACCACAGCCCCGCTGTTTCACCATCACTCTAGCGGAACCTTGCTGATTGAAATCTCAAATACAGCAATTGATTATTCAGACTTCATCGATGCAGAGTTCAATTCAAAGCCCACAGTTGTCGAATGTAAATATCACACGAATAATGGAAATACCAAATACATATACGGTACCTCCAATTACATTTGAAGGTTTAAGTACACCAGAGAAGGGTTCTTTGCAAGAGATCATTCAGTGATAGAGTGAAATAAGATAAGACACGACAGCACGCAAAATGTGCCCAAAAAGTTAGCCAATGTTTTCTGTGCACTGCAAACTACAAGTGTCGGTCCGTTGTAGCTGTTGACAGGACAAAGGGGTTGGGAGTTGGGAGCTGGGAGGTCGAAGATGTCAGAGCTGTGCAGCTGTGCATTTGTCCGGCGCTTGCAGGGGGAGCTGAGTCGCTATCAAAAACAAACACTCTGAACACAGAGGCGAGGTGCACAACCCACCACCTCCTTTACACATGCACGCACGCACGCACGCACGGCAGTAGCCCTTATCGCACCGTAGCACAGACACAAAGTGCAGACACACACAGGCTGGACTCTGACGGACGACATGCTCCCTCTGCCAGGATGTGTCAGGACCACCTCTGCAGGAGTCAAAAGCACTATCAGTGGACTGTCAGCAAACGTGGCCATTTAACCCTCTGATATGAACAGCACAGCCTCCAACTGTCGATCTCTTTTTGTTCCTGAACTTTACGTCGGTTACCTGCTTTTTGATGCAGCTGTTTCCATGTAAACCTGAACTACTATGGGGGATGTTTGGCTTCACTTCAGCTTCCCAGGCTTCTGTTTCAATGGTTTGTAAGGGAGGACCTGTGGACTCTGTGACAGCCATTTCTGTTTCGCACTCAAAAAATGTTGTGTCGACATGTAACCTGTTTTGTTCACACATACCAGGACAGAAACATTTCTAGGCAACAACTAAAGGTAATTATAGCTACATACATGAAAACCCCCTTCTCATGCTCATCTGGGTACAATATCAAGAATATACTCAAGATCGTAATAATAATAATAATAATAATAATAATAATAATAATTCCTAAAACGCTAAAACGAATCAGATATCCACGCTTGCTTGACAAATCAATTCATATATCTAAAATGTAAAATAGCTGGAATCCTTGTGTATTTCCTTCTCTTTAGTGTTGTCAAAAGTTAAAAAAGTCACTAAAAGTGGAAAGTTGACATCGTCGCCACACAGGGCGGGTCAGCTTCAGGTTTGCAAGTCAGAGTGGCGTCAATCTCCTGCTGAGATGTATGAGGGTCGCATCGCTCCCATTCATGACATTGCCTGAATACACTTGTGAGCATTTTACACGGGAGAACATCCTTCTAATTTGGTGACACTTCTCTATCTCATTAAGAGTTTGTTGGTGAAATGTTGGACGTCCCAAAGCCTCTTCGAAAGGCCCTTGCAAGGGTCTGTCTTCTGTCTTCACCAATTCTGTTCATCAAACACACTTACAGCATACTCCAAATTTTTTTTTAATGTGTGGAACTCCACCAACAACGTTAAACCACGAATAAGCCCATTATAGGTTTTTATTGGATTCAGCCCATCCAGGAGCACAGCAACAAAAGCCCGGCTCATTAAAGTTATCTCCTTTTTTCAGCGGTGAGGTGAGCCACAGTGGCACACTGCCATTCTGTGGCAGCCCCCTCAGCTCACATTGGTTGGGGGGGGCAGATTGCAGTCATGACTGACAGGGAATTGGCTGGATGAAATATGGAGCATTCTGCTCTTTATTGTCACTAATGCCTCTTTGGGCTTTGAGAGGAACGCTCCCAGCAAGCGCTCCTCCCTTTCCTCCCTTCCAACACAAAGTTTGGACCGGGCCACAGTCGCGGTCACTCAGGCTCAAACGCAGACCCCCAGAGTAAACACTATTTGTAATGGAATATTAGCCTGAGCTGTTTCCCCTCATTCCGAGTGTCTGTCTCATTTCACGGCTGACACATGAAGGCCGCAAGGGGTGTTGGCTCTTATGTGGCGAGCGTGCACCTCCTTCCCCCGGCACCTAATCACTCCTGGCATCTGTCAGTCACACTGATGATGGCAGCTAAATGTAACAGCAGCTGGAGACAGAGGCTGTAAAGTCGCAAGTAATGGCTGCTGTGAATGAGCACGGGTGCGACCCCTAACCCCCCCCAGGAGAGTCGCAGAGTGCACTCACAGGTGGTGTAGAGGACTTTGTAATGATATTCACAGCTACTCAAACACATGT
>JASSRZ010034167.1:0-18255 GCA_032164315.1 Malacoctenus gilli | reverse complement strand
TGTGTGTGTGTGTGTGTGTGTGTGTGTGTGTGTGTGTGTGTGTGTGTGTGTGTGTGTGTGTGTGTGTGTGCCTGGAGCAGCTGCTTCAGAAACCGTCAACAGTTTCTGTCACAATTCTTTGTTTTTAATCTGATACACCTTGGATCCAAATGAAGCGGAGAGGGTCCAAGTTTTAGAAATTCTCCAAGAATGTATCAACCACTGAATGCTTCTTGCTGACTTTTTGGCTGGTTGCAATATTTAGATTGATCTAATTAGAGGCACTTGTTCTATGATGTCAAAGCTCCACACCGGTGGGTCATTTCCCAGACATAGATTCAGTCGTTTCAACTTTCACTTCCTCTCTCTCATTTCTCTGCTGTGCCGGACTCAGCTCTCTCCCACCTACAGGCCTGGCATATGTACAACAACGCTTTCATAAAAAAAGGTCCATGGGGATGGAAGCATCCCCATTTTTGTGTGGATGAGCCTCTTACAGTGGCTGAAAGTGTGAGCATTGACCCGACATACCAAACGGCACTGCTGAGAGCTCTGCTTGGAAAGTGTTCAAGTTTTCTTGGTGTGCTCATTCTATGACGCTTTTGGGGGGGTTGGTCACCTTCAAAGGCCCAAGGTTAGTGGTTCCTCCCCATCTCACATTGCTCATGAGTAGACGGGTCACAGGGCAGCACACTACAGCTATAAATGCTCAAAACTGACAGGAACGTCCAGTACTTCTCAAAGTACTGTTGTCCTTTTAGATTCGTTTCCTGCAGCGAGTTCAAAATGTTCATCGGAAGGCTGAGCAAGCTGCCTGTCTTCCTTGGATATGTCCTTCATCCATGTTTTGCTACAGTTGGTGTTGTTTTCAAATGGAAGTCAGGAAAAATTGTCTTTGCACCCATTTGCTCTCCGTTCCAGTTGGCAGATCTTCTACATACAAAATCACTTCCTGCTAATTTGGGCTTCTCCGTACTGTACCTCCTAAAAAAGCTGAACGGTCTTTTGCTCATTCGGCGTATCCTAATGTTCCGCGCTCTCTTGTGCTTTTCATGAACACTCGCTTGAACCCATTCACTCCCCCACTAACATCATGCAAGGTGCTCGCACACTATTAGAGGAAACCTCGGGGTTCACTTTCTTGCCCCAAGACACTTCCGCACACGGACAGGACGAGATGGCGGTCAGACTTCTGACCTTTGGCTTGAAATGGGCTGGCTCTACAGGTGCAACTGAATAATTGTTACGACACAGTCAAAAGTGTGCCGTCAGAAACACAGCGACAGTGAACACTCCACGTATGGAGAGTTGATGTTTTCTTGGGAAATGAGACTGAAACTCTCAGTCTTTTCACATTTTACATTCATGACTTAGAAATAAGCTCAAGTGGCCTGAAAATGTGCAGGGAAGCAAAGATCTGAGAGTAAAACTGCCTTTTTTCCTTGAGAAGATGAAACGGGCACAGTTGTTGAATAAATACACAAGAGACTTTTTAAGCATGCCGGAACAACAGACAGGTATCTTGGCTCAACAGCAGTCACAGCTGAGTAAAACCAGTCTGCTCCACACTCGCTATTTGTAAGTGACCTGTTCTGCTCATGTTACGCCCCCTGTGGCATGTCTTCCTATGAACGGCAAAAGTAAGGGGTTCTGCAGTGCAGCTCCTTCCGGGGTTTGGGTGCAGCGTGCCTTTAAGTCCCTGTAAATGTGGGAGAGATCAGCTGCGTTTGGACCTTTTGCCACAATCTGTTTTCACTCCCACCCAATTCTTCACAACAAAAAAAACAACAACCTGAAGAAAGATTCTGGGTGCTCATGTGAAGCGGTTCCAGGAGACTGCTTGTTCAAGAAAATCACTTTCATAAATCCACGTGTATTTGACATTCATTCATATCAAGTCTGCCAACTCAGCGTAAGTCGTTTCAAACTCTGAGCCAATGTGGTAACTCAACACAGAAGGAACCAGCAGACCGCAATCACAACATGAGAATAAACGTTGAAAGAAGACCAAATGCAACAAAAAAGGCTTTAGTCAAGTGTTTAAAGCGAGAATGATCCCGAGCCAGACACACAAATAAATCAAAGAGATGACATGGGGGGGGGGGGGGGGCGTGAACCACATGACAGTGACAGAAAATGTGTGCCACTGACGCCATCAAGACGGGGCCAGATGGAGGACCCCCTCTCTTTTATGGTGTTGTTGACAAAATGTCTTTAAGGCCTATTATTACAGCTTCCTGCCCTGCAGACAGGGGAACTCAGCAACCTCTCTCCCCTCCACCTCACCCCCCCTCCCCTCTCTTTTTCTCCATCAGAGGGGCATCAAAGGGGCTTGGCTGCACAGTGTGCACGCTGACATGCTCTGTGTCCCACTGCGCTGGGAGGAAACGAGTCAGGTCGGTCTGCCCAGTCAGGGCTGCTGATGCTGAGCTGACTGAAAGCTAATAGTGATGATAGTGATTTCCTCCCAGGTAAGAGCAACTCCCAGCCTAATTACAGTGACAGGTCAAGTGCTGCACGTGCCTTAAATAGGTGTTTTCCAAATGACTAATGGGGCGTCATTGGTCCCGGGCATGCAAGCTGGGGAGCAAAGAGCGTGCGCGACGACAGCAACCCTAACTCAAAAAAAGTACAATCAAATCTCCCCTAAAAATTCGCACTTATCTTCAAGCTATGAAAGTTCGTCCATTCTAAAAACTTGCATATGAGTTTGCACATGAAAATGAACGGAATCAGCCTGGCGCGTGTGCATTTGTTTGCACGTTTGTGTAATTGCAATGTGGTCGGGAACAATGAAGAAAAAACAGTCAACATGCCAGCTTCCACACAAGTCAGTGGTCTGTCTGCCAAAAACGTGCCCCGGTCCCCGGCGCGCACACGCACTCACACCTCGAGCCCCGCCGCCGCTCCGTCCGCGCAGCAACGAGTCTTTGGTGGGCAGAACGCGCCCGGGACTCACCGGTGCCGTCTTGTACCTGCTGGCTCCTCGCACGGGAGCACACAGCGCACTCGGGAGGCATTGCAGCGCAAAGACGCAGCAGCACACGAGCAGAGAGGTCCGCATCCTGAGCGCCACCGCCGCCGCCGCCGCCGCCGCTGCCGTCCGGAGCCGTGGTGGTGCACGAGCAGGCTGGTTGGGAGCGCAGGAGTGCGCGGGGTGGAGGAGCGGCAGTCACACGGCTCCGGGATCCGGGGCGCCTTAAATACACTCCGATTTCTTTGTTCTCCTCCACTTTTTTTTTTCTCGCCATACACTTTTTTTCTTTTCTTTTCTTTTCTTTTTTTTACACAGCCCAGGGCTGATAATACCAGCCGTTACCATGTGACTCTTAACCTCTTCACTGCCGCGTGTATCATAATGGCTTTGCGTATTTCACTTTCCCATGAGCAAGAAGAATCACGGGAGGGACAAAGACATCCAACGTTTGATCAAACCATGTGAAGGAATTTATTGTATGGACTCCAAAGAGAGAGAGAGAGAAAAACATCAGCAGTTCTACTCCTAAAAGTTGGGGATAGATCACAAAGGCAAGTTGCCAAGCTCAGCGATAGAGGGAAAAAGAGCAAAGGAAGAGGAAAACTGAAACAACTGAGCATGTGTTTTGATAACAAAAAATAGGATTCAGCCTGTGAGGGCGGCTCTGACTTCAGCCGCACTAAACACATGGCCTCTATGTGGCATCAGTCAGCCGAAGACCAATTCTGTCCCTCCATCTGATGTGCACATTACTTCACTATTTAGACATTTAACGAGGACCGTGTCAACGTAAATATGCAGTTCCACTTTTAAACGTTGGGCCTGGTCACTGTTTTGGATGTCACGTGGACGTGTAATACTTGTGCAATGACATAAATACTGACCAACACGTCCAGATCAGGTTCAGATCAATAAGACCACTGCAATGTTTAGAATAGATTGAAATTCAATGAAGTGAAGAAGTCAACAAACTCATCTGAAGCTGCCACATTTAGCTTTTATATGGAGGGCCATGCAATGTAGATGTTTGACGCTCACGCCACATAATAACAAACACGATCTCATCGAATGTCTGTGTGCGCCTTTGGAGGAGTTTAATTGGATCAGCAAAAAAGACTTCGAAGCAACATCGGCTGGACATGTGATGACACTGTGATTGGGGGGGGGGGGGTGCTCACCTGGAGTCTTTACCAGCTGTGCGAAATATTGTGCATGCCATGCACACATCCCATAGCCTAAAGCAGGGGCGCAAAATATCTGGCCCACTGGAGGTTGAAATCAAAACAGCAAGAGAGTCTTAAAACAGTCTGAGAACTATAACAAACTTCTTCTTCCAATCTGTCCAGCAGTAATTTCACCATGTCATAAGAAGGGGTCATAACACAATAGTAGGACCTGACACCTGAACAGCAGATAGCAGCCCAAAGTAATGTAACTGCAATTCTTTATTCTCAAATCAAATCAATTGTTTAAAAATGTTGTCATTGGTTAAGGTTTGAAGTCACTGCTCAACCTGAAATTGAATTCAGCTTCTGAACTGTTTAACACCCTCCGTCTGAAGTGTGTGTGTGTGTGTGTGTGTGTGTGTGTGTGTGTGTGTGTATTTTGGCAGTGGTTAGATGAAAGTGGTGACGCAGCAGCTCCAGCCAAACGCACCGTCGCTTTGTCAGCCCCAAAACCTTTTCGTGAGTCTCTTTGTGACTCCTTCCATAACTGTGACCACAAATAGCAACGAAGCACTTAGTGAAGCGTTGGTGTGTGATGACGGTCGGGTTTCTGAAGGCTGTTTGAACGCAACATTTTTTTTTTAAAATGACTAATAAAGTGGACCAGTCTGAGGAGGATTTACAGGCACTGCACCACATCAGGCCTCTTATCGCGTGTGTGTAATGAAAGAGAAATGGGCAGGGCTCCATCAGAAAGTAACCCTACTAATTTCTGGACAGGAGACTATAATTAGTGTTAGTGCAAACAGATGTGTTGTGTTCAGAAGTCAGTTAGCCTTAAGACACAGCTGGATTAATGAGATGCCATTTTTGGTGAGGAGATATCTAGGCTACTTTTGTCTCGCTGACTGTCACATCGTAAACTTTCCCCAAAGCTTCAAATAGAACGGTAATGAAAGGACAGATGAACGCTGCAAGTAGAGCCGTGGGCTTCAATAATCCTGAATAATTAATTGACAAACAAAACAAGTTTGGGCAGTTAATTGGGCTTGCATTTAGAAACCCGACATCAACTCTGAGTAAACCCAAGCTGACCATTTCCCATTTCACCACTCTCTCAGACTCTGGAAGTTCAGGAAAAAGCATGATTTTGTGGTCTCACTATCTATTCGACCAGTGAACAGTGAATGATTTAGAAAATGTACCCAAATCTGATTCATTGATAAATGCTCAACTTTGAGCAATGAAAAAGCAGCCCCCTTTGATGTTGCTGTCATTGTTTTTGTGCAGCCTCACACATTGCAGTTGAAGGAACTCCTTTTATTGGTTTATTAAAATTTGCAATGAAAGGTGAGGAGTTGTTTAAAGTTGATCTGTTTTTTGTGCATTTGTCCTGGATTTTGTTTCCACTTTGTCTTCAGCTTTTACCAACAACACTCGACATCTGAGAGTTCAAAACAAACTCTCATCAAAACGTCTTCAGATCAGATGTTCAAGCCAAAACGTTTTCCCTCTGGGACCGAAAATGTCTTTGCGCCAGTCCTTCAAATGAATCTGTATCAGTGAGAATGTCTTCTGCCTCACGCTGACATCTGATACGAGTTGTGATCCTGCCTTCGGATGGAAACGTGCTTCCGGGAGTTTTAATGGAAGCAGTTCCTGCACTATGAAACTCTTTCTTGGCCAAACTGCCAGACTTGAAGCCGCTCATGTCAGTCCTTGATAACCTGCAGTGTGTTCGATAGTGTCACGTGTGAACAATCCAAACCACCACTCTGCTTTTTCCTTCCCAGATGGCCCCAATATACTCATCCTCTTTGGTATGTTTTACAAGCAGTGGCGGCGCTCCAACACATGACAGCAGCTCTCAATTAGACACGAAATATGCCTCGAAATTCAGATCCGACTCGCTGCCAAGTCCAGTAAATTCACAGGAAACTGCACAAGTGACAGGCTGAACAGAATGCTTGAGATGCGCTTGGATTTCACTCATAGTTTAAATCACTGCAGGGTGCCATGTGTCAACTTAAAGCAGCCACAAGAGGACTTTAAATGGACACGAACCGCAGTCTCAACAAATAGAAACAAATAGAACTCTAAATGATTGAATCAGAACCTTTCTGATAAACTGTGGTATTGATTATGTTTTCAAAGTAAACCCTGCTGCGTAGAATTGAATGTGATTTACCTCCAAATTGTTCCCAATGAGGTGGCCAGTACGTGCCCAGACAACTTCAGCTCAGGTTGTCAGGAACTCGCAGACCTTTGGCGTGGACCATGCTGTTTCAGGCACAATGTCAGATTCATTAGCGTCTTTATTGGATTGTTTTTTTCCTGCACTCGCCATAGGAATTTTCCAATCATTATCAAATGACCCACGTTGAAAAAATACAAAGGCCTCCAGAAAATATGTGTGCTGCTGCGTCGGGGAGCTTGTTCCAGACACACAGAATGTCGGACCTCTACGAAGAGCCCGGGCGCTTGTGCAATGCTGCTCAATGGACACGAGATGCTGAACGCGTCAGTTTTCTGCCTCGGGAGGCTTGGGGCTGAGTGTGTAACACATCCTGGGCTGTTTAGCCACAGAAGAACCTGCAAACAGAAGGGCGGCAATGGCTGCTGCTGCTGCTGCTGCTGCTGCTGCTGCTGCTGCTGCTGCTGCTGCTGCTGCTGCTGCACCCCCTCCTGAACTGAGTGTTGGGAAGAAACAGTGAGCATTTTCATGGCAGGAAAAAACAAAACGGAGCTTAAACAGTGATGTTGAATTCTTGAACGTTTAAGGAATCATCAGGGAAGGAAATGAAAGAAGCTCAAAGTGCAACTTTTCGGCAATTCAAGCCTTCACCGGATCATATCAGTGCTTATTTCAGACTTTTTTTCACTGGAACCCCCTGAAAAACAAGCTGACACGATAATCCACCACCAAAGTTCACAGTGGCCACAATGGAGTCCGACGAGTACTGTTGTCTCGGCAACCACCAAATCCAGGCTCAACCCCTGGACTTCCCCGTGGTGTCCCTCTGCATCCCTCACTTTGCGTTGATGGATGCAGCTGTTGGCCATGGAAACCAAGTCCAGGAAGCTGTTGCTGAGCTCAGGAAGGTCAGATAAAGTTCAGGGAATACTTTCATGAAATTGTGAATGTTGAACTGGTGAATTGCCACAAAGTTTTCGGTTTATGAGTGGATGCCGTTTCTGTTTTCCCGTGTGATTGGTTCAGGTACAAACAAAAGTCTTCAGTACAAGTGCATCACATAGAGGCAATGTCTCAGAGGCTCATTGTCCACCTGTTGGTGATCACAGTGTAATGTGGTTGTTTGTATACACACACCAGATAAAACACCAAAATACTGCGATGATCTGTGGGAGAGCAGGATCAAGCACAAAAGAAGCGAGAAAGGTTTACAAAGGGCAACAATCTGGAAACGAGATTATTGGATGCAGAAAAATGTCCTCTCAAAGGAAGGGAAAACAATACAACGCAGGTGGTGAATATTGACGCACCGGGCTGAGGGGAGATTGCGCGGTATTTTGCAGGCAGCCCTGTCCCCTCAACTTTAGTCAACAAAAGTGCACATTTACTACGATGTCCTTATCGCTCTAAACTTTTACCCAGTTCAGACAGCTGCAAGTTGTTTCCAGACCTCCATCCAGGGCATATTTTTCCCTCCTGCTTTGTAGAGGTGGAATCACGCTGCTGATCTCTGAAAATGAAAAGATGTTGTGGTTCCGGTGTGGTCTTGCAGCAGCTGATGAAGGAAAGCCTCGGTCTGTTTAGCGGAGACGCAGGTTATCGCGACTGACTTTCCGAAAACAAGTCACAAAGCAGAACCGCAGAGCGTGCGCTTTTAGGGAGCAGATGCTGAGCTTGTGTTTGCAAGACTGTGATGGAGATGTTTGCTTCAAGTGTTTCGGACTGACCGCGTGGAAATGAATGAGCATAAAAATAAGCTCAAAGTTTATGTGGTAGAATAGCCTCGAATCCAGAGAGGTGGTTCCAGTCGCAAGGCTAGCTGCTTTATTCCCTCCATGCTGTTTAAATGTCCACTGAGATAAAAAACACAACTCGGAACGCTTCGGTCATCTTGCAAAACAAAACCAACATTGAAAGGTTATTTAAAAAGTATTGAAAAATACAACAAGAAAACTGAACAGGAAAGCAGCTTCAGCCAAGCAGTCGGACTCAACGATGTCCCACGGCCCACGCTGGAACATTTTCGAGTGTGTTCTGCTCCGGGGTAACAAGGCAGGGTCCGAATGGAGTGCTTCATGTTTGTCGTTTCTTCTGGAATGAACGCTGAGCGAGCTATCTGTTGGTGACGTCCCATGAATTTTATGAGAACTGGAAAAGAGCATGACTGTCGCCATTCTAGGAGAATGAGCTGGGGTACTTTTGTGTGACAAACCTCGGAGTTACGGGACAATCGGCTTTATCCGAATCGAGCCTGATACAAACTCCAAAATGACTGTTGCGTTAAAGTGCGGGCACGTCATGTCACATGTGTCGACGTCTCTGTGTGGCTGTTTGTTTGGATAAGAGGGGTGAGGAGAGCAAAGGTCGCTGCTCCATTGACACACATCAGCTGCATTGTTTGTATTGTTAGTGTTTTACATACGAGTGACAAAATCAAAACACCCGGCTGTCTCCATGCTGAGGTGTCCACTGGCGTGGGCGCCAAACCCTGAGTTGCTGTGTATGACGGCTGAGCGCTTTGAACACATCCACTGAAACGGTTCGTGGCGTGAATGGCTACAGACCAGGATGCATGGAGAACATGGAGCCTGCTGAAGTGGTGAGAGGGTGCGACGTTGAGCAAAGTTTTCTGAAATTTGATTAATTATGCTTTTCACATGTTTCTTGCTGTTCACAGCACAAAGGAATGAAATTAGACGAGCTTTCTCTTCCTCTGAGTGGGATTTATTTACTAGTTTGTTTAGTCCTCTCCTGGGAATGATGTATGGGATGGGTGTTTGGCATTTCAGGGTGGTCTGGGGGTTAAATAAATTGTCTGGTCATTAAAAAAGGTCACAAGTTTGATTTGCTGATGTGTCCATCAAGCGCCATGTGTTCCAGAGCTGAACACTGATCCTTTGTGGGGCAGCGTGGCGTACAAGTCTCAGTCCGTGGCTGAAAACTACGCTTTTTTTGTAATGGCGGCATGCAGCTGCGAGAGCCTGACATGTGAGCCCAGACGTACACACGTTATCACTGCTGCAGATTCAGATCAGACCTGCCTGTAAAGTCTCTAAAGACCCCCTGGCGTCACAGGGACACTCTGCCCGTCACTCTTAATAAAGCATTCAGCTTGGATCATACATTTTCTGGTCCCAGGGTCCTTCCTTTATGAGGTCCCTGAACAAAGATTTGTTCGCTGCCTCAAATATCAATTTTTCAAACGGTCGCATATGGCCGAGAACGAGCTTCATGTCTGCCACACTTCTCCAAACAAAGCCCACATGTGTCCGTTTAATGCAAGCCAGACGAGTGGACGGCCTCCTCTGGCAGGGCACAGAGCTATGAAAAATGAGCCCGAAGGGGGTTATGGGGACACGGTGGGGGTTATTAGTGGGTTTGAAGGCATTAACCCCCCTCTCCTTTCTGTGTGACCCCGGCTGATCTGTGGCATGCCTAGCCACAACAAAAGAGCCAGCGAGGTGGAGGCGGAAAGAAGCGAGACCTAAACAGAGCCGGGAAAAGGGGTCGGCAGGATTTTCCATCAAAGATGCCGTTTTCCTGTTGTGAGCTCACGTAGGCCAGAGTCAGTGTCCAGCAGTTTCTCTGATCAAATAAAACAGGACTGATGTGGCTGCGCAACTTTCCAAAATATTCTCATAGACTTTATTTTTCAAGGCAAACAAAATCAAAAACCTCGCCAGAAGAAGGGCTCGCATCGTCAAAGGAACTGACATGTGCCCCTGCAGATTGGTACTAAAACAAAGACGGCCTCTTCGAGGTGCGCTCCCTGTGCGGCTGCATTGTTTTCTGTTCACAAAGATAAACACAAAACTTTTGTGTTATTTGATATATTCCTTCGTCAGCAGCAACATTTCTTTGACAAGCCGTGTTTTGCCGACGGACTGAATTCAGCGCCGATGTTGGGCGAATAACGTTTCTGTCGTAATTAGTTCTAGTTGCAAGTTACTTCCTCAAATACTTCATTGAATTCATAGCAGAATACTGCAGTAATGAATAATTCAGATTCATGAGCAGGTTTGATCACAAGCCAGCTGCATCACCAACTAAACAGGATAGATTGGTGGCAGTTAAGGTATGGTGTCAAATCCCCAACATTTTCTTTTGGCACCACGCCGTTTCCAAAGAGGACCAAGAGGCACGTTTGGCCCCCCTCGCCAAAGTTTCGACGCCACTGCCACAGACGAAGTCCTCAGCTGTCCAGAGAGAGACAGAAACTCTTCCAATGAGACATCTTGTCACAGGAAATTAAAAAAAAGCTGAATATCAGTCACACCCTGACGATTCATGGTGGCCAACGACCCGTAACATTCCCGAAAACCAGCCGAGTGATAAGACCTGGAAAAACGCGCGTTGCACAGAGTGAGTCTGCAGCGAGCTGCACATTGTGCAGACCTATGTGGTGGGTCCGTGCGGGTTCGACACCTCTGAAGTGATGAAACACAGTCCGATGCAGCAGCTGTGAGCGAGCGCAGCCCGGCAGCTCTGGAGAACCGCTTGGATCAGATGCACAAACCTTAAAGTCAAACATTTACTCTGAATACATTTTCAGGTTTGGCTTTTTTTAACATCAAAATACTGATTATCATTTCAACTGATCACAGATGTGTCCCATAGCACTGACAATGCCCCACATTATGGAGGAGTACGACAAGTTTTAGTAACCCTAACCCTTTCAATCGGAGTGAGACTATTTCAAGTAGATGTACTATTTTACTTGGTCATGAATGTGAGGAGACGTGAGGAGCTGCAAATCACTGTACTCACATACTTTCCCACTCTTGACAACACATGAGGTCCAAATCTTGTCTTGATTTATGGAAATTTGTAACTGGTCTTGTCTCATAATCCAACTACATAAGGTGGTATTGTTGACACAATAATGTAGTGGTTATTTTGTTGGTGTCCGTACTTGAATGCAAACTCGAAATAACTCTAGAAAACATGCAAACTCCACGAAAAAGGCACAGAAATGTCAATGTTGGTGTTAAAATATTCACTCAAAAGTGTGCAAGTCTCACACACACACTGCATCATTGGGCCTGACCTGTTTCTCTTTCAATTAACCCGATAGACTGAGCGCCACAAAACGGTGTGAGCACGTCGCAGCTTGCCCAAACCTGGTCGGCACACGGGGTTCACTGCAGAACGCATCGGTTTGAGAGGAAATTATCGGCTTTGTATCGCACATCAGCATCAGAGACGTGAGCACGGACAATTCATTTGACTTCCAGATGTTTGTATCAAATTGGACGTCTGCTTTGAATCAGTGGCCGGTTGTCTGAGTCGGCCTGCTGATCCTCTGCCAGGCATTTGCGCCCACCGGTTGCTAATGATCAGTGGGATCAGCGCTTTCTGCTGACAATCTGTTCTGAGCGCAGAGACCTGCTGTGAGACCAACTGACATGGAGAGGAAATAATGTTCTCAGAGCCAAACAGCCACACTTTCAGTTGAGACATCTCTGTTTTCTCCCCTCAGAAGAGTGGAACTAAACATTGCGCAAAAAAAACGTGTGTGCGGGAGACAATTTAACTGTTGGAACAATGGTCCTTGGTCACAAATCTTTAGACCACTGGAAGGCATGCTCTTTTGTCTTCTCAATGGTGCCACATTTGTATGAAACAGGCCTTTGTGGGCTGAGCAGTAGAGCAGTGTATCTGGTTGGGTCCAGAGAAAAAAAGTGCTCCTGTGAGTGTCCATTCTCCAACAGTAGCTGTGTCAACTCAAAGACCCAGCATGCCGCATTTATATAGGACATGCATTTGAAGTATGAGCAGGCCGACAGTGTTTTTGGGTTGTGTCCATACAAAAAAAGTTCTGTGAGTATGAAGTGAAAAGCCTGATACTCAAGGTTTACATCCTGGCTTTATCTCAACCACAGTGAGCAAACCTGAGTCAACCCACTTCTAGCATTGAAAATAAATAGCTTTGATTGTAATTTTTATTCCTTTTTATACGAAAGTTGAGTTAGAATGAAAATGACTTCTTTTGGGTTTCTCCAGGACTGTCAAAAATCCATGTCGTCAAGTTGCACGTGAAAATCTTTAGCCTCGTTGTAAATTGCCTTCACTCAGAACATGAAGCAGGAATGAGGCTTAAAAAAGTTCGTGCAGCGTGAAACTGATAAAGGGGGACACCTGCTGGTCAGAATGATCGTCAGCTCTTTAAAAGGCAAAAATTACATTGAAATAACAAAGACGGGAAATAAGCCCTGTCTGATTTCAAAGAAAAAGTCCACAGAACAATGATGAGCATAAACTGGACCTTTGAGCAAACCTAAATGATGCATGTCAAACAACAACAACACTGTACCTTCGTGCAGTCAAACAGACTTAATGTGTCACTGATCAACATGGTTGACTGGTTCGTCTACTGAGGTGTCGCTGTACAACGGAACTGAAAGTCACAGTCAATGTGTGCAAAGAGTTACGAGGCGAAGATTTCAAGTGCATGGTGAAAAAAGGTGCTGCAAAAGTCCATCTTGTCTAAATACTACTGGTGACATAAGGAGCAATAGGACAGTCATGAAAGGAGAAGTTTACTTTGCAAAGCTGATGACCTGGATGATACTAGTCAGGTGTCCCTAATGAATGGGTCACTAGTACCATAACAGTCCTTTCAGTATTGATTGCATGGAAAGCACGATTTTAGACTGCTGAAGCAGTGAAACATACAACGTGCTTTTAAAAAAGTCAACATTTACCACTTACACACAATTACTTCCGCGTCATGGCCATGCTGCGACTTCACTGATACCTTTACTTACCTGCAATGTGGCAATTTAGAACAACAGGCCCAAGAAATGTGCCTTTGCAAATTACAAATGCATCAAATTGTTGTAACGCTGTTAGAGGCAGGGGTTTATTATTATGATGATCTTATTTGGGGGGGGGGGGGGGTAAATCCTGATAAGAACTTCACAAAGTAGAGTCGAACAGTAAAGGTCTGCAGTCCATCAAAGACTGCTTACTGCAAAATGTGAAGACCCCAACACTGTCACATCAGCACCCCCTAGTGACGACTCTATCCTTTATTCTCTTCCCCCCAATACAGTAAAAGGCATTAAGCTATTAAAAATGCATCGATTGGGCAAGATGAACGGCAATACGTTTCTTTATCAAATTCAAAAGTGAACTTTCAAATTAATGGAACAAATCCAGGCAAACTGAAAATGCAAGACACAACAGAAAGAGATAGAGATGGAAAGGGCGGGGGAAATTGAAGAGGAAGGAGGATGAAAGACAATTGAAAGAGAAAAGGAGGCAGTGCTTTCACTAAACCACAAAGAATGAATTAAAGAAAGTGAGAGAAATATATGGAAATAAATGGATTTCCACTGACTGATAAACCTCGTCAGTGTCACCGATCGCTTGATTGAGTTTAGGGAGAAGATACCAAACTCCCAAGGGAGTCACTAAAGCGACAATCCATAGACGAGTGGAGGTGTACCTCTTGTAGTCTCAGGACAGAACACCGATGGCAGTGTGAGTGAGGAATGTGCCCTCCTCGATCGTATTCCTGTGGGTCGCACTTCCTTTCAGCCACATGAATGTCAGTCAAAAGGTAGGTTGTCGTTTTTGTCAACCCAAGGACAAGAATACTGTCAGTTTCTTCCATGGAAAAGAAAAACTACATAGAAAAGTAGCAAAGTAGTCTTTCGTCAATTCAAATTGTCTAATCTGTTCATTGCAATTAACAGTCACGGGAGATGCTGGAGGTGATCCACGCTGGCTTCCAATGTTAGCAGGGAACACCCTGGATCATCACGAAGGCAACCACACTCTTTCAAGCCTGCAGATAATTCTGTCAATCAAGCTGTGGAAGGAAACCAGAGAGAACCCATGTGCACACAGGGAGAACATGCAGACTCCGCCTCAAAAGACCCCACTTGGATTTGAATCAAGGACCTTCTCTCAGCTTCAATATGCACTCCAACACTTTGCGATAGCTTTTGAATTGAACAAGTCCCTGGCCCCAGGCTTCCTGCAGGCCACAAATGTCTTCTATCGTTTCCATCAGCTGCATGCTGTTGATCCGCTCTCACATGGTTCCACAGATGCTGTGGCAATTCAGTAGGTTTCAGGGGGGTGTCTTGTCTTCTCCTGGTGGCCAGAGTCGGGCTCCTGGTGGGTAATAGACTTAATTTCACAGCAGTGACAGATCGCAGACTGTTTGTGCGTGTGCAGGTGAGAATCATAGTGTAATTGAAATATATGGATACGTTAAAAGCTCCTTACAGGTCCCTGAACGTTTTGAACTCGGAGTTGACGCAATGACACTTGCGTGCCCTTCAGATTAAATGATATAGTCTAGAAAGTTGCACATCTGTGACAAATTCAACTAAAAAACATTCACTGCAAATTTTGAACAACATCCCAGGAACAAACTGTAATATTTCTGTTGCGAAACAGATGGCGGACACTGACGTGTTGTACTACATTTGGAGTGTGTCCCCCATGCCAAATTATTGTGATAAGTGCTCTGTATGAGCTTCCTGTCCGCGGTCAAAATAACGGAAACACACTGTGCAGTGCCACACCGTAAGTGGTCCGGGTTGTACCGCCAGTGTGTCCGCTGCTTTTTTTGCTGCTTTGCTCGGAGACACTCGGGGATGCTGCTACTGCCGCCGCCGCCGCTGCTGCTGCAGTCATGGAGTTGAACCACAAAAGCTCCAAAGTGTCGAACAGAGTTTGAGACAAAGGGAGCGGCCGTTGCCTCTGTAGTCCAGCACGACTAAGAGCCGCTTGAATTTTCGGTTGGTCGTAAGAAGTGGATGGAATTTTAAACAAAGTCGGACTGAGGATGAAGCTGCTGAAGCCGAGCTGGGTGACCCACAATGGTGAGCTTGTGCAGGAATCTGTTTGAGCAACTTGGGCTTTTGTTGTCGCTCGACGGCTTGGTGAAGGAAGAGCGAGGGTGGTGCTGATGGTCGGCACTTGCTCGAGTTGTTCCATACTTTACAGGCACTCGCATGACCGACGTGCACTACCCGCTGGGCACTCGGCGGCTGTTGTGGTTCATTTCAGTTGCTCTCCTCCGTCTTCCTCACATTTATAGCAGGTAATCGTTGCTAGCAAGCTAGTTACCATACGCGACGGCTAACTCGGATGCCCTGACGTAAGCTAACGTCCAACAACCCATGCTGAAGTTAGTGTCTGCCGGTGACTTGTGTTTTCCACGTCGCCTGCGTTGGCCTCTGATACAAATGCAGAATTCAGAGACCTCCATGCCACTCGGAAAGTGTCCATGGGGACCAAGTCACGAAGAGGGTGTCAGCCTGGAAAGTTAACCGTCAGGCAAATGGCCTGACTGTCGGGTGCAGCTCACGTTTGTTGCTCTTCGAGCCCAGTTCAGCACCTGGCCTCGGTGGATTGCGACTCTTGTCTCTCAAACACCGCCATCTCATTTCGGAGTGGCCTGATGGTACTAGTTCGTCAGTTCCAATAACATTTAGGGTAGTGGTTGTGCTGACTGGGGGGGGCTCTATGTGGTTGCTCCAGTTTCCTCTGAAAGTCCCAAAACGTCCGTCAGAGGTCACGATTGACTTCTAATTGAACGTCGGTGTGAACGTGTGTGATGATCTGTTTTGGCTCTGCCGTGTTCAAATGACCTGTCCAGTGTTCAGCCAGCCTTCACCCAATGACCCCCTCCTGAACCTTGCCGGGCATATTCAATGGAAGACTTTTTCACTCTTTTTAAAATCCACCCTACCTCTAAATGTTACGTAAATGTTACATATACAGATCAGGTTGTTTTAGACAAGATATGAAGGTGATGCACAAACGGCGCCTCCTTTATGTGTTGACTTAAAACTCCTCTTAGACAAGAGCTGAAATTGTTGTATTTCCAAGGCAGAATGAGGACTATCACTACCTGGATAAACGCCACCATCGCAGATCACACTCCCCCTCTAACATGCTGCCTTTGAAAGGATTGAAAACAATGCAGTGAATACGGGTGCCTCAAGAAACTTGCATGCAGTGAACTTTTAAGGTCAGAAAATTGAGGTCGTCAAGAAAAGAATGAAAAACAGTCCATGTTTCAAAAGGATTTCAAATGACAAATGCCGTTTTTTCCACTATTTGCGCCAACAGCAAAAGCAGAGACTCACTCCACAGTGTTACACACACACATCACATCACACACACACACACACACACACACCATTGTAAGGAATCAGTTAAGAACAGGACTCATACACGAGTGAACGTATTTGCTAATTTTGCAAGGTATCTTGTGTCATTATTCGAATGACTTACAAAAGAAAAGTGTGAGGTCAATCTTTGAAATGAGTATATGTTTGTGTACATTTAAAAAAATGTTACTGTAAGATAAACATGTGCTGGTGTCTTTTATCTTCAAGCGCACGTGTTTACGTTCAACAGTGAGTCGTTGGGTATTGCTACCCGAGCAAAAACACACTTTCAGAGAAAAAAAGTCTGTTAAGAGGGCCGAGTGCTGCTTCTGTGCTTTGTACTGCTTCGTGAAGCAGACGTTTTTTTTTTTTTATTAAAAAGAAAACCAACCCGAAGTTGGTTGTCACAAGGAAAACAACAAGAATCAACGTACCAGACTAAAAGTGATAAAAAACCGTCTAACTGCCAGCCAGTTTGAACTTGGTGGTTTGACTTCATTCTCTCTGCAGTTCAGGAGAAGCAGTCTGTTCTGTGCAGATGTCTGCTGCCCACCAAAACACTGCGAAACTTTGAACTTTATCTCGAAAACACATGTTGAGACTCTGTGAAATGCTGCACTCACTTCCTCGCCTTGCCTTCCTCTGCCACCTTGGCATTGTAAACCTCAAAGTAGTTACAAAGCCAGTGCGATCTCGAAGTGAAAGATGACCTTGTGTTGCTATGGTTACGCCAGCACGAAGTGGTGGATTGTAAATGATGCTGGCACCACAGTTGGGATGAGCTCTGGACCAGACATACAGCGTGAGTGACATGCTCTAACCTGAAGCTCATGTGGACCAAACAAGCAAAGGGTGGGTCCACCTGGAAACGTGCATCTCTCCTGTCCTGTTGGTGTGAATCCTGTGAGCGGGATAAAGGAGTCATGTCATGTCATGTTGAGACCCAGCAGCCCACAGAGGCAGTGGGATGCTGTGGTCAGGACGCTGTCCTCAAAGCACATTTTGTATGATTTTTTTCTTCTCTCTCATCTGTGTTTATGAAAAAGCGTTGCAAAAAACATTTTGATAAACGAGTATATTTCGATTTTGCAGTCGCACATGTTCAGGTCCTTATTTTCCTCTTACTGGGAAACGCTACTTGTTTGCAGTTTCTGATATTTTTCATTTTTGTTTATTAATTTCTCACACCGTTTTTGCTCACCAGCAGATCTTTTATCCAAGATGATGACATGAACACTCATCACTGCGTTTCAGTGGAGCGACAAGTTGAAGGGTTACTTTCTCTGAATTAGTCTGCCTGAGATGAAGCAGACAAAGGGAGGAATTTCTTAAATTTTGTTTACAAGAAGCTTGCAAATAAATACGAGGTTGCAAAGGCAACGATGACGGAATTGAAAGCAACAGGATTGTTAAAAATGAAGCAAAAGAACAGTTTGGTTCTTGATAGTATTGTAACTGAATGACACCTCAGGATTGTGTTTTGAGAGAGAAAGTTTGGTCACAAACAGCTGAATGTTTTGCCCCTGTCGTCTCCATTATTCTGGCCAATGTTGTTTGTTTGGTGAAAGAAGGGGCCTGTGCAGGAGCACCACACCGTATTGCTTCATACCTAACGCCTACTGCAGAAACGCAGACCCGACCAAGTCACCAAGTGTTGCGAAAAAATGCTTCCATCCTCAGGCATTATTTCTCACTGTTTTAGACAATTTGGTAATCAAATCCTGACCCTCTTTGTGTGTGTGTGTGTGTGTGTGTGTGTGTGTGTGTGTGTGTGTGTGTGTGTGTGTGTGTGTGTGTGTGTGT
>JASSRZ010034166.1:0-18263 GCA_032164315.1 Malacoctenus gilli | reverse complement strand
TGTGTGTGTGTGTGTGTGTGTGTGTGTGTGTGTGTGTCTGTGTCTGTGTCTGTGTCTGTGTCTGTGTCTGTGTGTGTGTGTGTGAGACAAGAAGCCGCAGCAGGGAGCATGTGACAAGGTCGCCCGTGCAGCACTGACATCTATTCATCGAAATAATAAACGCAGCAACATGTCAAGTGAAAACACTAAAACCAGTTCAGTGTTCAGCGATCACAGCTGGTTCTGTACAAATGAACTCATACCTATTACTCTACAGACACCTGGTGGCCTTTTAGGGTACTGTAGATCTTTAAAAACCATCGGTTGATGAAACAATGCCTCTCAGGTGGAAATACAGCTTTCTGCCTTCTCCTTTCCACTGAGTATATTATCATTCAGATGCAATGAAATATTGATTGGTATCATATTTTCATCACATCACACTATCGACTGAACACCACAAATCCAAAGTAGCAAGATTGAAACCTGAAATTAATACCGTACATCTAATTAGCTGCGACCTAACAAGGCCGCTTCGCTCTGCCTTACATCTTCACCTCTCAGGAGAGCGACAGCTTTTCCGTATTCCTCGGCGTTACATCACTGTGTTCTTTCTCCGGAATCAAAAAGCAACACATGATGAACATGCAAAAGGCAGAAGCGGCACACAAGACGCTGGTCGTGCAGAGTTCAACCGCAGCACACAGGAGCTTCACATTCATCCACTTGAAAGAAGAGACACTTTTTAAAATACGTCACAGCCGTTGTGGGAACATTTCTCTTCTTTATGCTGCAATAACACAGTGTTATCTTCCCATCTGCATATTCCTAATAAGGCTCATTGAATTTCTTTGGAGAAAAAATTGCCGGCAAAGCTGCGATCATTGTTTTCACTCTGCTTAACTGTCACATTGATTGTTTGAGCCTCAGCGCTGCTTTATGTGTTCCTTATATCTTCATTTAATTAAAGTGCACACGTGTCTTTGTTCCCCACGCTGACAGTGGGAGCCTTTAAGGTTCTTGGAAGACACAGAGGCGTGCACATGAAAGCGTGTGTGTGTCTCTGCATGTGTGTACTCCTGTGCTTCACTCGCCGCTGTATCCAAGCAGGGTTTCTGGCATTTACCTGTGCCAGCGGAGCGGTGGCATCTGTCACCCACGGCTCACCTCGGGGAACGTTTCCTGAGTCACTGTGACAAGTTGATCTTTGGAAAGTTCACTTCAGTCCAAAGGGTCTGCTCTGCTTTTTTTTTTGCTGCACCAGAGAGCAACTTGGGGGTCCTTCCAGTGGTGGCCCGCAACCTTTTTATACCCCCAGAGCCTCCCCAAAAAACAATTTGCCACTAGGAAATGCTGTGGACCCCTTCTTTGAGGGAGTATAAAGCAGTGCCAGAAACACACACTCTGACCAACATTTTAAAAAGGTGGAAGCCTTACAATAAGAGCATTAGAAGTGTCGTAGGTCCGCTGTAGATTTTACAAAGTGTTACTCTGCTCTTCTTTGAAATACAGTTTTGATTTCAGCAGTGTCAGAGCATCAAGGTGTTTGCTTTTAAAACAGAAAGCGAGACACAATCCTGTCTGCGGTTAATAAAAGCACTGGCGATAGAGCACGACTGATACAATCACACGCAATTACAACCGATTCTCAGCACGACTGACAGGTTACAGTGTTGTTGCCGCGCAGCTCAACAGTTGCTGGCTTCATTGAGCGGGTCTCCATAGTGAGGGAGCAGCACACGGCGATGAGACAGACAGGAGGGTCTCCCTCGTATTCAGCTCTCATGGCGTTCACCGAGTTCTGACAATGCAGTCAATAATAATACAAAAATCCTCCGAAGACTTCTGTTTTTCTTGCTTTGTAAGGACTCAATCAGTCTTACAGAAATGCACAGAGTGTTTGTGTGAGGAGCAGAGTGGCGCTGGTGGAGAAGCCCTTGTGGGGACCTCGCGGGTGTCAGCTCATGTTGCCCCTGCAGCCACAGCCGTCTGCTTGCCATCCAGCAGCTGATCTCTGGAGAGAGTTGGTTGATTCCCCCCACAACACCACCTGCTGTGTGCCACCTCCATCGTCACTCTGCTCCACTATGATCACAGCCTGCATAGTGAGCCTGTTTACTTTACACATGAGATAACGTAAAATGAAATTGATTTTGGTGGAGGTCCATTATTAATTCTGGTAATTAATGAATTAATTAAATGGCTGCACATGAGCACAACCGATGAACACAGGAGCTCACTGGAGCTCCCCCTGCTGAACACCTGTTGTGAGTGGCACGTAACATGGAGTGGCGTTTATCTGTGGGCTGTCTGTGATCGGTCGTATCGCCCATCTGGGAACACGTTTGTGCTCGGGTGCTCTTTCTGGTTGCAGTATAAGGAAAAGGCTTACGCTGACAGATGATACAGTGTGTTGAGGGAAAAATGAGGCGACCACAAATAGACAAAATAGTAGCATGCTAATTGTTGCCTGAGAACTCAGAGAATCGCTGTCAAGAGAAAAATTGCGGTGAATGAGCAATTATCTTGAACGCAGCAGTAAAAAAGGGAGCCTCAATGTTAAAAATGAAGCAATCCAGCTTTCCACTGTCAAAAGCCTCACACAGCAGCATGCTAAATTTACCCTGTGATACCAGCCAATAAAACACTTACCATTGTGTCTCTGCAAAGCCCCCCGCTGTAAGGCATCTTCGAAGCATATGTGTGACGAATATTCTTTATAATATCTGAAGAGCTTCTCTTTTTTCCAGTTACGCAGGACTGAAATAGCCACATTTCACCACCTCCTCCCTCTCTGTTTGCCTAATTTCCACCTTTCCAGAGTTCTTGGTTGGTGTGATAAGAAGCATGATCAGAATAAACGACAACCACCAATTCTCTACTCACGGGCCACAGCACTCCACCGAGGACCAAAATAAGACCAGCGCAGAAAAATGTCTTTATTTCACAAAGACGTCAAACTTGGCACCAAGTGGAACATAGAAATATAGCTTTATGTTACCCTGCCATGATAGTGAAATGTCCTGCACATGATGGAGAAAACCTTCCAGCTTTGATTCCAGCTGAGGCACCACTGTTGCTTGATGGCTCCAAGCCCCCACAAAGATCTTTTCATCAGTCTCATCAAAACTTAACCAGAAAACATAACACAGTGACTTGATTCTTGTTTTGTGTGTCTATGATCTCTCGAGTGGTGACCAGGATCTCACACTGTCGTCGGGGGTGTAAAAGACTTGTCTCAAGCACTTTTACATGTTGTCTGACTCTTCTGCACTACTGCCGCCCCACAAAAAGCGGCTGTAAAACCCCACTGCTACCTGCACCAGGTTTACTGTTGTGTAATCAACCAAACTGCCCACATGCGTCAGAGGGACATGTGCATAACGGGGGCAGTTGTGGCCCACTGAAGGACAGTTAATAATTAGTCAGAATCACGCAACGGCATTAAAAAAAAGAAAAGACGGTGTTGATTATTTCCACTGTCCTCTCCACCCATTCAGCTGTTGATGATGCTTCGGGCATTTCGCGCACCAATGAAGTACCACGTAAAAAAAACATGTCGACAAGAAGACAATTTATGTCCATCCTCCTTACAGTTAATAATTTGTCATATTTCTATATAAATTACACTCATTTTGTGAGGGTTGGACAGAGGTGGAGGGACACACTGGTCAGCCTGAGCTCAGGTCAGTGGAAGCTTTGGTTTCCTTCATTCTCCTTTGTCTGATCTATCGATGAAGAGCAGATGATGCAGAAAAACAGGAGGGAAGAGCCTGATCGCCAACTGATCCCTTCAAAAAATGAAACATCTAATAAAGCAGAAGTTTGCAACTGAACTGACTGTCAAACCACACTTTCGCTTTGATGAATTTAGAACACAATGACGAGTGTCGCTTCCAACTCCTTGTGTGTTTCTGTGGCTCTCAACTCTGCTGTGTAGCCGATATAAATTCATACCTGTCAAAACAAGATAGGTTTTAAAGCAGTAGAAGAGGGCTGCAGGATTGTGTGGGCTGGTGAATTATACGGTGGCTTTAATCTTTTCCCCTGCAATTATCTGCCAGTCAGTCTCTCACATTTACCATGTGCCCTTCCTTGCTTCCTTCAAACCTTCCTTCCTCCCTTCCTCCCTCCCTCCCTCCCTCCCTTCATTCAAATAACACAGCCGCAAAGACACTCAGAATATTCTGCACTCCGTTCTCCTTGTGTGTCCTCACTCCCGTCGGCCACCTCACGAGCGCCTTCCCGCCACCACTCCGCTTCCTCGATCTTCCCTTTTGCTTATCACTGCCTTATCAGTCACTCCAGTTCTACGATTTTTCATTTTTTCTCTCTCTGCATTATCTTCTTCTGCCACTCCATCCGCTCCCCTCCGTCTCCCTCCATCCCTGCTGCTCTGATGAAGGTTCACACTTCACTGAACCAGAGTGACAGCAGATGGAGGAGTGGCAGCAACGACGGGGGGAGACAGAGTGAGAGAGCACAAGAGACGAGGCAAACTCGCTTGATTGAGTCTTTTGTGCTTTGCTATTTCCTTTAATTTATAGATTTTTCACCTGAGGAGCACTTTTTTTTCTGAGTTGACACCTGTCGTGTACATGCAGAGAGGCAAAGCTTGGGATTCGCCCAGGTTTGTTTTAAGCTTTACTTTCCTCCTCGCCCCAGACGGTAATGTCATTATGGACACTCAGCCTTGTTCAAGCTAAAAGGTTTTGGTCATAATTTTGGTTTCATGCTGACGGGCAGCTATGTTCGCCTCCTGCTCAGCGTTGGGTGTGGCTTGTACTGGGCTGCCAAAGGACGGCTCCGTTATACAGCGATCGTTGGCGGGCCTTCTCCAAGTGCAAGTCAGCGAGTGAATCTCCGATCAAACACGTGTCGTCTCACGACACCTTTCATCATCAGTCACACCTCCCAGAGAGCACCTCAGTGGAAGTCCCATCATATCCAGTCAAGAAACGATGCAAAGGGGGAAAATTCCCAATTCAATAGGAAATATAATAAAGATGGACTATTCTAAATCTGCTTGGTTTTAAATGTAAGAAAACTTAATTGCAGGGACCTTTGGAATGAACTCTTTTGTTTAAGTTAGTCTTTTCATCTTTTCAATTAAAATAACAATCACAGCAAAAGAGGGGGGAATCAGCTGAGATCTGACAGCAATTTCGATTAGTTTTTAAAGGTCAAAGTTATGAAACCCATCTCCTGCTTAATTACCACAGTTTCTCACTGTGTAAAACATTAAGGGTCAATAGAAGGGAGGCAGGGCTGCACTGAGCTGCAGCAGTTAAAAAAAAACGTTCGAGAAGCCATCGATGCGTCGACGTTGCTTCTGGTGCAAATCTGCAGTGGGAGCCTGAAGAAACACTTGGGCATGTTCTGGGGGTGAAAATAACACTGCTTTGTTTTATTTGCAGGTCATAGATTCCTTGACAAGATAATGACTCCAAACACATGGCTGAAAGCATCCTAGAACACCTCAGAGCAAGAGATTGGATGACTGAAAAGTGCCTTCTTCAAGCGCTCAGCCCAAATCTTATCCAATGTCCATCTGACTTCGTCTGGGAGGCTTGAAAATAACAGGTTGAAAGAGTCAGTCCTCAAAATCAGAGAGAGATGAATTTGTTTCCTCTACCAGTGGAGGACCAACGTACCACCTGACAACCACAGAGGTCTGGTAATTTAGGGTTGCTGAGGTACATGGTTTGCAGTCGGGCTGCAAGATATCAGAGAAAATACGCGACAGGTGATGTTGTTCAATATTGTGATAACTACGCCTGAACAGAAATAGTACACAATATGATGTACCACTGATGTATACTGCTTGATTCTATGGCACTGAAGACAACAAAAAATCAGTAAAAAATCTGTCAGACAGCTCCAGCTCATTGAAAATGCTGCAGCCAGAGTCCTCACCAACACAAAGAGGGTGGAGCACATTACACATGTACTTCACTCACTGCACTGGCTACCTGTGCGCCAGACAACTGATTTCAAAATCTTACTACTTGTCTACAAAGTTTTGAATGGTCTTGGACCTAAATACATTACAGATTTACTCATCGAGTATAAAGCATGATTTACTCATCGAGTATAAAGCATCCAGATATCTCAGATCCTCAGAAAGACTGTTACTCACTGTTCCCAGAGTAAGAACCAAACAAGGTGAAGCAGCTTTCAGTGACTATGCTCTGCATCTTTGGAACCAAATTCCAGATCATCTCAGGACCACAGACTCAGTCACTTCTTTTAAATCAGGCTTCAAAACTATTTTATTTACTCAGGCTTTTCAAGAAATTTAATTGCAGGTTGTCTTAAAACAGAATCACTCTAAAATTTTTACAATTTTACAATTTTATTTGCTTTTGAATGTGATTTTAACTGCCTTCTCTGTAAAGCACTTTGAATTGCCTTGTGTATGAATTGTGCGATATAAATAAACTTGACTTGACTGCTCACTCTCAATGCTGCAACAGAAGGTTGTTGCAGTCGTGAGACCGCACACGAATCCTGCGACCTTCCCTCCACAACAACAACATTGGCAACAGCAGCGTCAAAGGGTTCAAGCTGAGGGTGAAATATTTTCCAGTTTGGATGAAACAGAGGACACAGCAGCATCCGCAGCGTGTGCAGTGAGCTATGTCGTGCTTTCCTGCCACTGTAACCCAACTACAAAGCAGTAGGATCATTTTGACACAAAACTACAACAACCTGTCAGGTGCAGCCTTGCAAAAATGGAGATATACATAACTGATCACCTTCATATCAACGTTTTGTATATCATGCATGTTAATATCGGGATGATGAGCATTTTTTTCATTTGCCTTGCCCGTGTGGTTCCTAAATCTGATGGTTTTTAATATGACTTTGTCAGATTAATCATAATTCTAGGTCTTTGAAATGCATCAAATGTCATTCTTCTGTGCTGGAGGGGGCAATGTCCCATGTCCGATTCCCAACATCTCTGCAATCAATAAATAATTTAGTTGAAAGGGAAAAGAAATCTAACGAAAAAACAAACAATGAAAAAAATATTGCTTTTGTCCTAAAGGGAGATTGATGAAAAGACATTTGCCTGTGATCACATCAACTTCCGCCAGGAAACCCAATGAAGGTGACTCATGGAAAGGAGTCGGTGTCGTTTTGTGGCCTCCGCTGTACATTGCTGCAAGCATACAGACGCATTAAACGCTTCCTTTTGTATTTTGATGGGTGATCAGATCAGGTGCAAAATCAGTGGGAGTGTTTGGTGAAGAGCCTCAGATGGCAGATAGGAGCCGATCCTGCGCCTCCATATGGTCCCGTTCTCACTGCCCAGCGTGAGCTGACGTGCTGCTCAATTTTTATCCAATCAGGATGTCAAGTCTGCTTCAGGCAATAATTTAGAAGCGACTGTACGCTGCCTGTGTGTGTGTGGGAGAGAGAGACACACACACTCACACACAATAACGAGTTGTCTCCAGTGGGATCATTCTTTTAAATCAGGCCTAATCAGTTTAGCCGACTGCTCATGTTGCTCATATCCGGTAGAAAGAGACAGCCATTCTTTAGATAGTCTCAATCAGTGGCTTCTTCGCTTTGCTCCTATAAGTCAATTCATCCCACAGGGGCCGAGCACCTGCAGACACGCCAGAGATAAACATGAATCAGAATCATATTAACCTGAAGCCACAGGTGCTGGACAGCTTATTTATGTGCTAAATGTTTATATAACGTGTATTTGTTACCATGGTTGAAGTCAAATCTGTTCATATATACATACTTTTGAAACTTGTGCATGTGTCTGATAAAAACTCGTCAAATGTAGGTCAGATAAAGGTTAACGTAAGGTTGTGGTTATATTAGATGTTTCCATAGTTCCAGTAAATCTTTGAACATGACTCAGTGCATGCTGGGAAAATTAGGTTTCAAGTCAAGAGCTATCTTGAGGTTAGACTCAGATGAGGGTTGTATTGAGGGTCAGGGTGAGAGTTAGAGTCAAGCAACGAGTAATTATGGTCAAGGTGCTTTCACTGCAACTCAAAGCGATAAGCACACCCTTGAAATCAGCCACTCAGAGCAATTTCAACAGGTGGTCAAGAAGTCGCTCTCGTTGCATTCTATTCTATCATGTTCCTCAAGTCATCCTTCACAGCTGAGTAGGGTTAATCTGCACTTCCTGCGGTATTGTGCTGATCTTAGCTTTCGTTGTCTGTGGTGCTTTTCTCACACTGAAGTCAGACTTCGTTGTGAACTTCGCAGGACAAGCGCCGCTAAACCTCGATGTGCTTCTGTCAACACTGTTCCCTTCTTATATGTCTCCAAAGCTTCCCTCCTCTGGTCAGTAAACACACCACCACGTCACTCCTTGTGTCTTGCACAGTAGTCATGGAAACATGCTGCACCCCCTCAAGCTTGAGAGATTAGAAATCGGTGTGAAAGCGGACCATACCGTCTGAGATGGATTGTTTCTAATTCGGTCCGAACCAAACATGCGCTTTGGTCCATATTACTAGGTATGAAAATGTCCCGATTTTGCAGTAAATCAAAGAGAATCAGTGTAATGCATGTGCCCCCATTCAAAAAATTCAAAAAATTGAGCATGGTGTGGTAAATATAATCAATTTTTAGGATATTACTTTTTTTCAAGGAAATATTATTTTGGTTCAGCCAATTGTTGAGTCACTGCTGCAAATCAATCTGAGTTAATGTGAAGTCTCTCAAAAGGTCAAGCTAAGGCAAAAACATGTGCCTGCATGTGTGTGCATGAGTCTGGTCTGCTTGAGCCTGTTTTTCATTTTTTTTTCTGTTCAACAATAATGTTCCAGATGTGATCACACAGTGAGAAAGGCGGTTATCTAGATGGATGAACACAGACAATCAGGGGCTGCACAAACGCATCAAGGCCCAACTTGACATAAAAAGCATGAGACGTGCATGTGCTCTGGCACACCCTCACCCCCACAGGTTGCGTCGTCCCATGTCCCCTTCAGTTGTTTGCAATCCATTCCCTTTTTCTTTATTTGTCCACGACATCCAGAGCTGACCTCTGCTTTGAACACAGCTGCTGCAGTTTGAGGCCAGAAGCCATCAGGATCATAATTTCCAGGGAAGCTCTGTCAAAACTCAATTGTTTCTACTGATGCACAGTTTTATCGTGCAGGAATTTGAAAACAAAGCCCACAACGGCTACAAGGAATCGAAAGGCGACCAGTATGAGAGAGCAGGCCAATCGCATTTCTGTGTGACCTCCTGACCTTGAGCTTGCACCTACTGACGTCTCATTCGCTCTCAGATTGTTCTATGTCATCACAGTTCTTTCTGACCCCACTTGAACTCGGGTATGTGCAGTTTGCAAACTTTGGCAGATGACCCAGACCTCTACAAATACCAAAGTCTGCGTACGACCTTTTTCTACTCAATACACAGAAAAAAAGCATAAAACTCCATGAAGTGCCTGTGCGATAGAGAGACAGCTCACACAAGAAAAAAAGTGACCTAATTTTAGTCCCTTGTGGGCCCTCTTGTGCAGAGCCCTGGTGCCATAGCAACAGTTGCCATACATAACGAGCATGCATGGAAAAAGATATTTCTTAATCCCCCCCCACCTGACATGTAGCAGTTTCAGTGCCGATCTACATTGAGTGAAAGTCCATTTTAACATCTGCTGCACAAAGAGCTGCTCATTCAGGGACACTTTTTCCTACATGTGAAGCAGTGACTCCTCTTTCACTGTTTTATGAATACATGAAATTAACAAACATGGAGTTCTGTGAATATTCAAGCAAGTTTTTTTGGTAACACATTTCACTTCTATCCTGCATTTTTTTAAACACATGAAACAGCCTCTGTCAATTGTACAATAGTTACATTGCAAGCAGGTTACAGTAGGTAAGGATTAAAGATTGTTGCTGAATTAGTCTTTTGTTGGTTCTTTTTTGTTGTGTTGTGAGCTATTATCTTGGCCAATCATAAGCTGTTTGGAGAGGAGAAACTAATTCATAAGACAGAAAATGTTGGAAAAATCTTTGACCAAAAACAATTTGAACAGAATGAGGTAAACTGGTGTTTTTTTTTTTTAAATGGTCTTTTTGGTGACGTGTTCATAGTTCAGATGCATCCGAGGGAGCACCAATTAAAGGGGTCTTCCCTTCATGTACAGTGCACATGTAAGAATGTTTTCTTTGAGGACACAAAAGAAACACCTGAAGTGTCCTTGAAAACCTGAACGAAGGAATCTCCAGGATGAAATTAAAGACCGGAACCGTCCTTTTGTGGGGTCTGATGGTGAGGAATACTTTGCAAGGACGCGTCCTCGAAGCCGTGAAGCACCCATTGTCGCCACTTTCTCCTGTTGAGACCACTCGCCTGTTATCCCCCCGCATTTGCTGTCAAACTCCTCACAGAGAGATACTTCCCTTCTACACGTAATGCAATGTAAGTACAAAGCCGACAGACAGATAAATGTGAAGGGAAGGATCTAAAATAAAAGCTTAAACAAATTTTATTACTTCTTGAAGCCTGAACTGCATTTTGAGCTTTTAGGATAATGAAAATGCTTCTTGAATGGTTCAAATGCGCTGCGGTGCTGCAAAGATTTCATTTCAGTCCGCAACAAAAAGAGAGACATAATAAAGCCTCTGGAAGCCAGAGGTCCCAACTATCATGGCAGAGTAACACAAACAAGAGGGTTCGCCATTGAGGCCACAGGCAGACAGCAAGTGCGTGGGGGAAAAAGTGACACAGTGTAATTAGAAGGGCAGCCAGCAGCTACACCCAGACACAAAGGGACAAGTCAAGACTAATCAAACCCTGCCATGAAGAGGGCAATCTTCCTGCAGCCCCTTGCTGCTCCACTGGACTAAATAAACACTTTTTCTCACAGGCTGCACACTGGGAGCACAATAAGTCTGTGCGACAATTCCAGCCTCTTTTTAATCAGCGTCAACGATCTGTCCTTACGAGGGACAGATGGTATAGGGAATTGATAGGGCCACTCGAACTGAGGAGAAGTTGCACGGGGGGGTCTTGGTTTTGGCAGGTCTGTGTAGAACAATGCGAGGCTTTCTGTACAGTCTTTACAGCTGTTTTGGCTCCGGCTGTCAAGGCTTTTTAGCTCTCGTCGTAGTCACTACGTCCAGGAGTAAAGCCGAGCTCGTAGCTCCACTGATCAATCAAAATTTAACTTCAGATTCTGCCTCCATTCAGTCAAGCAATGCCGATGGTTAGATTTTTTTTCTGAAGCTGCATTTAAACGTGATGAGTGTAAAAAACAAGAGAAAATAAAAATACTAGGAGAAACCAAGAAAAAACTCTTCTAAACCTCCAGTTTAGTCCAGAATAAGTGATGTCTGTCAGTTGCCCAAACAGGGGCCTGAATGCCCCTAGCATGGTCAAACATGAGACCAAATCAATGATCTGTTTCCAGGAGTGCAGCGCGCGGGCTCCTGTAGCTACTGGCCTATTTTTATCTGTTTCTTCTCTTCTCGCACTGTCCCCCATTGGAGAGTGCAACAGCGCTGGAAGGAACGTCGTGGCTCTCGGCTCAGCTGCTTCGGACACAAAAGACTAATCTCCTTGCCGCTCACACTTGTTACGGCTCTATTTTGTCGCTCTGCCAATGAAAGAGGAGTGGAGAGAATCCCCTGGCAAGGCTGAGGGAAGACAAAAATAAATAAATAAAAACAGAATGATGCTTCTGCTGCTGCAGAAAAACCTGCACTGCCTCTGCCCCTCAGTGTCTCCCACCCATTTGGTAGGGAGGCATTTTGCCAAGCGAAGATCTGCCTCCAGTGCGTTCCCACACGGATGCACCTGAACACATGGACATAGTCGATGCCCCTTTCTGTGTATAATTGATGAGCACAACAGTGGGGGGAAAAGCATGAGAGAGACCAGAGGGACATCGTAGCAAAACTGGCATTCAGCCGACCTTTCACAGCTTCAGAGATGAGCAAGTGTGATGTGTGCTAATGTGAGCAAACTCCCCCAGGAATCTGTGTGGCATTCCCACATTAATTGGCCGTCAGGTAGGAGTGAGCGAGGTCGGTACCCAGATTTGGGCTCTGGACGGATGGATTGATGGATGTATGGATGGCTGGTTGGACACATGGATGGATGGATGGATGGATGGATGGATGGATGAATCACATGGATGAGTGATTCATCAACAAATGGGACGGATTGACAGATTGGTGATTATTGAGTAATTGAATGGATTGAGGGATAGATAGCAAAGACACAATGGGAAAGACAAATAGATAGACCATTGATTCCCAAACGGGGGTTCAGGTACCACTTGGTGTTTTAGGAAACTGACAAAGAACATAATCCATGAAGAAGTCCTTTGAAATAGGTAGACATTAATGTGCATCTATTTAACTGGTTGGAGTTGTGGTCTTATTTATAGATTTGAGTCAGTGCATTTTCTCAATCTAACTGACATATTTGAACCGCCTTGGACAGATTATGTCCTGTGGACATTATGACCTGGAATTATTCTATGGCTACACCAGGAGAAGTAAAACTGAGGAAAATGAGTCAGTAACGAAGGAAAAAGTACCATAGAGGCACTAAAAAAAGATAAAAATGTCATT
The DNA here is from genome assembly GCA_032164315.1 of Malacoctenus gilli. NCBI lineage: Eukaryota > Metazoa > Chordata > Actinopteri > Blenniiformes > Labrisomidae > Malacoctenus > Malacoctenus gilli. The sequence continues at coordinate 5,709 of JASSRZ010034166.1, read as the reverse complement.
AGCTTGAAAATGTGACTTATTTATGACTAGTTTGAGGCAAGAGTGAACATTTAATGGCTCAAATGTGTATAATAAATGCTGGGCAAATTCCATCAGTGCACCTTTCTTATGCGTGTGTGTGGGTGATTTACGGGGTTTACGGTGTTCGGGTGGCAGGTGGTAAGGGATGAAATGTTTGCGAAGGCGCTCAAAGAAACGGCCGAGGGCAGAGATGATGAAGGCAGGATTCCTGAGAGACACTGCGAGTTAAAAACAACGAGGCAGCTCCGAGGGGGCCGCGGGCGGAGAGGAAACCCTCCAGTGAGCTGCCTCTAATTGGCCGGCACCCAGGTGCTGCTGTAAACTTGGACAAAACAAATGTGACTCACGTGAGGGAGGGGAAGGAGAAACCTTGAGTTGGCCCGCCGTGACGCAAGACCAGCCATCTTGCAGCAGCTCTGACCACCCGGGCCAGTGGTAGCATGTCGGGAGATCACTGGCACACACGTTTGCAACACTTGTAACTACCTCAAAATTTCAGATGTTGGTATTCACTTCCAGCTTCAGCTGGTTGCGGGCAGCTCAGGGGGGGGTCGACCTTGGCACCGCTGCTGACTGACAGATGCATTTATCTGTTAAAGGTCCGCACACAGCTGCAGCCTGGGGCGGCAAACGGCTTTTTACAGCGACTTCACTGTGTAATGTATGCACATGTGGCCTTTCCCATACATTAGGAGCAGAATGTCAGACAAGCTGTGCAGCCCGAGGAGCCTGGCAGGAGGCTGTGTGTACATAAGCCAGGCGCAATTCTCTACGAGCATGCGAGTGTGCGTGCACAAACATGGCGAGGCCTGGGACGGCAGTGTGTGCATCCGAGTCAATTTTTGTCACCTCCCTCAATTACGATTAGGGGGTAAAAGAGCACAAGCAGCAGGAGAAGGCTGGTGGGGGTGCAGATGCGCAAGGCACATGCTGCCAAAGTGCAATATGGAGGTGGACCCGTCACGCAAAGCCTGTTCCAGTCAGCACCAACACAGTCATCGACTGCCTCATTCCACCAGTTTATGCCCGTACATCTGTTCTGACAGCTAATAGATGGAACAATGCCTCAAGCCATCCGATCTTATTTATTGCTTCTCATCTGTGCAAATGCAGACATAAAAGGTGGTCGATAAAACTGTTCCTGAAGCGCTGCTTACTAATGGCTCCGGCAGATACATGCAGGTGACATGCTTCTAATTTAATTTGATGGAGCACGGCGTTGGTAGTCCCCACTGATCAGGGCAATTATGCACAGTTTAAAGCCACCACCCCAAACAGCAGAATGTTTCATAATCCTGCGCACGCTCTAATGAGATTACCCTGATTTAATCTCCACAAGGTAAGCGAGTTTGACCTTGAGTGTGCCGAGGAAGGAAATTGAATCGTCCAGAGTTTGGGCGAACTTTAAAGAAACATCTTCCAGTCCCACTTGGATACAGATCCCAACATATGATTTGATCTTCGTCATACAGAAGTATGACTGAGCTGAGGGGGGAAAAATGAGATGCACACTGCAAAAGGTCGAAAGGTTTGCTGTTAAATCATCATCAAAACATGATGCAAATTTCACAGCCACTCTCTACGTTCAGTGACATTAAAAACAGAATGTGGCGATAGATAACAGCAGAAGTTTGCTCAAAGTTTCGTGGTGTTTATTCACGGTAGCCACAGAAAAATAAATCAACATCAAAGCATTTTTTTAAAAAAGGCAACAATGAACCCGGCTAAATTGTTAGTTTCCAGCACATCCGTGCCAATACTCCAGGACGAACCAAACACGAGCACCAGAGCCCAAAACACAGATTGAGTCGGACATTCTAGATAGAAAAAAAAACTAATAATACAAAGATAAAGCCCCAATAAACAGCTACTCGGTATGCAGCGATGGCTCAAAATTCAATGTGACAAAATGTAGGTGTGCAAGCTGCCGTATCAGTGGCTGAGATTAGGTGCACTAAAATTCACGGTGATGTTGTGCGCATGTAAATGTAGGGGGTTATGTGTGAACCGCACAGGGATTAGAGGGATGCCTCCGCCAGCTGCTACGACACAGACGAGTGTCAGAGAGGCGGAGGATGAGGACAGTGGGGCGGGGATGAAGTCAGGCCCCATCAGAGACCCAGAATCCAGAGTGTGCCAACCTGGAACCGAGAGGAGACTCCGGTCAGAGACGCAGGAACATTAAACGAACGCTGAGGAAAACAGCACAGTGCTGGAGATCACAGACGGAGTTTCGTTTAAATAATGAGGAAAGCGTTGACATGCATCCAGCGTTTGATCTCAAACAAAAGCCATCAAGCAACAGCGGCAAGCAAATCTCAGTTTCAACAGCACTCACAGCCTGTGGGCTCTATAAGGGACCGTTTCCACAGCAAACTAGTGACATCACTTTTCTCTCTCGGTTCAGTTATTGATTTTTCACACTCAGGTTTTCTTTCCACACACAAGCGACATTGCTCCTGTTCAGTCTTTAAACTGCATCCGACTAAATTCAGTCGGTCGAAAACAAACTAATTTCGTTGTTTCACATAATTGAGAACAACAAAGATCCAACAAGCCACCCATCTTTCTCTAGAAGCAAAGTTCTGCTTTGTTTCTTCCTCTGCAGCTGGTTTGCACCTCTCTCTTTATTATGTACATTTCTATTAAAGCCAAACAATATGAATTTTTTTTGGCAGCGTCACATAAAGCAAAAAGAAAAACATATACACAGCTCATTAAACAAGCAACCAAAAAAATAACATAATCGACACGTCGGGTGTTTTTCTCCTTTTTCTCCCCCTCACTGCTTCACCAGCACCCCTGGGTTTCTCTCCGCTCTGTCTACGCAAACATTGTCATTGGACTGCATGTGGCGGCTGCTGTCTGGCTCTCCAGGCAGCTGTCGGCGGCCTCACTGCGCGCCTCCCTCCCAATCACCACTAACCTGCTGCCTCCTCAGTTCATCGAAGGTCTGCGCTTAGCAACTGTCCATCAAGGCATACGGGGAGGGGGGCAGAAAATCTCCCTCTTCTCTGCACCTCCTCTGATTGCTTTATTATAGGAGAGCTTTACAGCAGCCAGGTGGAATTATTAGCAAAGGAGAGGCAGTCGAAACACTAGTTTCCATTCAGTCAGACCTGCAAATGAGAGAATGAAGAGTAAATCCTCAAAATGTCTCACAAAACAAGTTGAAAACTGATCATTTTATGATATATTTTCAGTTTCGTCACTATTGAAAAAGAGAACTAGCTTTTGAAAATGAGTTGGCAGCGTTTCTTTGGGATCATTTGGAATTGGGTGTGAGTTTTTCTTGCACCTCACACAGTCTACACACAAACAAGACAAGTGTGAAGCTAATTAAATTTGTGCATTAGCGCTTTTCATTAGTTTTGTTATCTTGACTCTCAAAAAAAAAGAGAGAGAGAGAGAAGCCAACTTTAATTCCTGTTTACATAATCTCCCGGTGAAAGCAGAGCATGCGGTAAACAACAATGAAGCGCTATAGAATAAAGCATCAATTTACATAATCACCATCCAGCACCAGTGTTCCTCAGACGGGAAACCAAACAGAGATGCAATCACGACTCGGCGGAGCGAGACAGTGAACCCAATTACTGGGACCTGGGAAAAGCCTTGCTGTCTGTGAGCGCTGGCAAGCTCTCTCGCTGGTTCAGACATGCATAACTGCCCGCACACAGGACCAATACAATAATGTGGCAAAAAAAAAAAAAACACGAGAAATGCAGGATGTTCCTTTTTAAAAAACAGACATAAAACACACAAAAAATAAACACAAGAGAAGCAAAACCAAGGACATGTTTCCTCAGTCGGATTCCTGTTCTGCCAATTCAGTTTCAAGCCTGCCAACCAAAAAGAGGAGGCTGAAATTTGTGGGGAGGAAATTACAAAGTAATGGAGAGCAAGTGCCAGTTTAACTTGGTCAGCCACTTCCTGCCTCCGAGCGGATCACCTGTGAGAATCGGGCAACATTAATCTCTCACCAAGGTGTCACTAGGGCCAGTTACTATGGCAACAGACAAGTACTGATAGACAGGTGGTAATAACCGGCAGAAAAGTTGGTGTTAAGAAACCACGACACTCTCTGGATCGTCTTACCGGTGTGATGGTTTCCAGCGGCTTCTTTATTTCGTTTTTTAACATCTGAGAGCCCACCCTCCTAGCCTGTCTTTTGGCCCCCCCCACCACCACCACACACACACCACATGGATTTTCCCATAGAAACGACATACAGCAAGCTGCTAGTGGGCATTGCTCTCATTCTGTCACCATGAGAACCCTTCACTTTCTCGTCACATGGTTCGGAGTGGCTCTGACCCCTGTCAGCGTGTCCCCGTGGGCCCCCACAGAAAAACTGCTGAAGGGGGGAAACTCAAAACAGGGAAAGTTTCGACATGATGAGAGACACGGTGAGATAATGGCTCGTTGAACAAAGTGGAAGCCCCGGTGTTTGCAGGGCCCTGGCTTGGAAGACCCTTGTGGTTTAAATAAAACCACTGAGCAGCTCCATGGTGATGCAGCGCGGAGCAGGATGGGGCGATTTCAGTTTGACGGTTTCAGTCAGTCAAAAACTGAGACTGAGTGACCAAGTGCCTTATTTGTCGCAGCAGGGATTTTAAATCCAGGCTCCTGCACATCCAAGGGTCAAGATCAAACCCAACCAGAGGTCCAAAGAGGACAAGCTTTTGAAACATTTGTAGGAAAGTGTGAGGCTGCATTCACACTGCATGCAAAGGGATTTAAATACAACTCTTTTGTACATACGTGACCCACAGTTGAGACCCTCAACAGCACATGATTATTTTTCCAAAATCAACCCACTTCACTTCAGGTATGTGGTGGACTTTAACCCCCGCCTACCTCTGACTCTCATCCACACGTCCCTCTGTACAAAGACAGCAGCTGCTGCACAAAAAACCATCATCAGAAGCTGTGCTCTGTTCATTCCTTATTTTCTCCTTCTTACAGGACACACTATGGGATCTGGCCCATCGTCACATACTTAACTGTGTGTTGTCCACTTACTTCAGTAAACACTGTGACCTGGATGCGAGGTCGCCTCATCTTTCACTGCCAGCAGGTCACTTTGGGGCAGTGAAGTGGACACATAGCACAATGTTGTGGAATTTGGCATCAGAAACTCACGTCGATCTTCACTCAGTGCATGAGTGCATTGACAAGAAAATGGTAGAACGGACCAGGAGTGAGTGTGTGGTTCACACTACAGTGTCACACTTTGACCAGTCATGCTCTGCCTCTGATGGGCCTGGCATGTGTTTCATCACCTCTTAACGAAGGCGTCACTTTTGAACGATTTGTGAGCTATGCTGCAAGGGTGGGTGGAGCCTTCTCAGCATCTCCCTCGAGATGCAGCAGCCATCTATGGTGATGCTGAAAAGGTGCAACGCTCCGTTGTAGTGGCACCAATCTGAAATGCAGCCAACGCCTCCTGAAAATATCGCTTAATTTCTGCGGCAATTTGTTCGTCAAACACTGAATGGCTGAGGAGACAGACAGCCACAGGGGAATCACTACGCCACCTTTCCCACCACAGGCTGTTTCAATAATGGAGGACAAAACTTGACATTGGGTTTGATTGTTGAGCGCCTCTTTTGGGCGTGTGTGTGTGTGTGTGTGTGTGTGTGTGTGTGTGTGTGTGTGTGTGTGTGTGTGTGTGTGTGTGTGTGT
>JASSRZ010034165.1:0-18269 GCA_032164315.1 Malacoctenus gilli | reverse complement strand
GTGTGTGTGTGTGTGTGTGTGTGTGTGTGTGTGTGTGTGTGTGTGTGTGTGTGTGTGTGTGTGTGTGTGTCTGTCTCAGCCTGCAGGTGGAATCTACTCCAGACTTGAAGTTCAGTTTAAGACCTCCTCTCAAGCCCGGCAGACTGCAGAGAAAACCCCCAGGTACTTCACATATAAACATACACTCTCTGCCTCTCTCACACACACATATGAACTTGGTGTTTTTCTGTCCGTCTGTCTCAGCAGATCTAAAATCCGCTACGCTCAGATCCGGACTACGTAGAGCACTGATGGGAAGTGAACGGCTGGCAAGCTGACGAGACCAGCATCCCTCCCCCCTCTCTCTCTGGAGAAGAAAGAGAAAAGGGTGGTGGGGTCTTTCTGCCAGGGCTCAATACTTTAGCATGTGGTCCTCCCGGCTGCCCCCCCCCCCACACCCCATCTGCTCCTCTGGAAGCGTAACTCAGGTGACTATGTTTGGATCACCATCCGTCCTCCATCCGGGGGTTTGCTTGTGCAGCTGTGGAGCCACTCAATGGACCACTGACTGGCTGTCAGATGGGGGGGGGGGGGGGGCGGTGTCTGTTCCTCAGGACATCGAAGCCCACCTCTGACTCTCAGGATGGACACACAACAAGAGCAGTCAGCTTTGAGAACTTTACAGGAAAATCATCATAATACAGTAAAGAGTAAATCCTCTCCAAAATGTGACATGGTCCGAGAAATTACATTTGAGCAAAAGTTATCTGAATATAAAATAAATCATGAATGGACAAGTGAAAGTGAAGAACTCCGTAGTAAAAACTGTGAACTAAAAACATGCCGTGAGTTCAGGAAGAAAGCTTTCAGAATAAAAGGACAAAATCACTGTGTTCAGCTTGATCTCGTAATGGAATGAAATCAATATTTGCATGTAACATTTAAGGTGAAATAATTCAAAGATTAACAGGAAGAAAATAAATGATACTTTTATCAATTTGTGATTAGGACACATATGTGTGAGATGTAAAATTATGGACTGACCGGTGTCCACATGCTGCCTGATCCTTCACACGGTTCCAAAGAGCGGCAGATGGGCAGTGAACCTTTTCCCTCTTCTCCTCTGCTGATGCTTGTGATAACCTGCTGAACAACTTCCATCCCACTAACTCGTGTACTAACCTCGCCCTGTTGCCATGGCGATCCCTCCAGTGATCGAGTTGTCCGGAAAGTGACTGGGAACCAATAAAGTGCAGGTGACTCCAAAGTGACTGCAGCTTCGTTTGTGAATGTGTGTTTCTGGGTTTTGAACACCTGGTGGCAGCAGATCACAGTGAAGGGACCTGGGACATTGCCAGTGGTGAACTTTGCCTCAGTTTGACCTGGTCCGGTTGCCTCTGCTCCAACCAGGTGACGTCACAGCCCCCCCCTTCCCGAGTGTTTCAAAGTGTTTATGTCCAACCAGGAGCTTTTGAAAGAAACGGTTGCGACAGGATTTGGCACATAGTTGGCCCGTTGCCTCCGTGTGGAGGGGGGTCAACGGGCGGGCTTGCACACAGCAGTTATTAATAACCCTGCCTGCCCACTGCAGGGGAGCCAGAGCAGGAGCGAGGGGGCACCGGGTGTAGTGTGGGGCGAGGTGGGCACCCCCAGCTGTTCCCTCTTCTCCTCGACAGCGGATGCCGAGAATGGCTGAGGATCTCTGGATCTGGGTCAGGGGGGGGGGGGGTCCGGTTACATCCCCCACTGAACTATCGTCCCACTGGGGTTCAAGAGCATCAAAGTGATGGTGAAGAGATGCTGAGAAATCAAACAAAACAAATAATGCCAACTGAGCAGAAAAGGTCGCTCCGCACTGCAGATTCCTCATGTCTGGGGTGGGGGATAAAACTTGGAGGATTGGTGTTTGGGGGGGGGGGGCAAAGATGAGTATGGGCTGTAACAGAGGAGCGTCTCGACTTTCAGCGCCAGAGCGTCATTGCAACCTTTAATGTAATACCAGCATGTTAACAGGGATTAGTGGCGTGGGAAGGGGGGTGGGGTAGTGGGTGGGGGTCGCCTTACGCAGCGCCAACCTTGGCCAAAGACGCTGGGGCGGAAACGGCTGCCTGCAACACGACAGAGGACATCCATCATCGTCATCACCAGAGGAGGCCGTTCTGGTTGGGATTTATAATGGCGTGTGCGTGTGTGTTTCCAAACACGTGTTTGCAGTTTACATTTTGCACAGCTGAAATCATTTTTGTTGTAATATTCAAAACGAGTCAAATTACAAAGTACTGTGCAGTGAATTGATCAAACGCTGACATGGATGATCACACTGCAACATCCTATCGTTCCACAAGGCGGCGGAACAAAGCCTGACAGGAAGGAAACGAGCAGCAGGCGAAGATCCAAAGTTGCAAAGAAAGAAAGAGGCCGTCGCCAACCTGCAGCCACCAGCTGCTCTCAGACCAGCAGTCTACAGTTTAGCTTTTTACACGAAAACGAAGAAAACCAGGCCACTTTTTTTGCTGCAAGAACCAATGACTGGTGAGTAAATCAACTTGTTTCGCTGTGGATCTGCAAACGAAGCTCCACGCGATCGCGGAGCGGGACCTGAATTTACAGCCTGACCCTGAGTCAGCTGACGAGCAAGCAGCACAATTCAGCTGAATCCCAGTTTTGCTGTGTTTCGATGAGAAACTTTTTACCTTCAGAGTAAAAGCTCAGGCAGGTCCAATCCAAGGTGATCACAGTGGGAGGAGTTTATAGCTTTAAGGTAAAGTGCGAGTTTGCGTCCCACCAACTGTCGTGGGGGAAAGCAGAGGAGGAGGCGAACACGTGTCGACTGCCCGGCTCGCCGTGAGAACCAGGCGCTGTGTGTTGGAACCAAGAGAAGTGAGCAAAGGCGGGTTTATAAAATTCTCAACTTTAATCAGTTCAAAAAGTTCACAACAAATGTAACACCTCGAGAGGGGAAATTAGCCATTAGAGATTGGGTGCTTATTTGGATTTATACATTCTTTCCTAATTAAACTCACTGGCGATTGGTTTTGCTCTCCGGACAAAAAAAGCCTTTTGTTTTTGTTTTTATTTGGACAGAACTCAAAACAGGTACAAATGAAAAATGCAAAAATACAAAATTAAATGTAAACCCGGGTTTTAGTTCTCATTTTGCTCTAAAAGTAGTGTGGTGAAGCACTACTGCACGGTAAACAACCTAAATTAGTACAAGTCAAAGTCTTGAAAAGCCATCTGAGTTAAACAGGAGCTGTTATAAAGATGCAACCAACCGAGAAGCCATAAATACCTCCGCAAACTTCCTTAAAACATCCCATTAATGAAGGCTCACAAATGAGCAACAATCCTCTTAGAGGAAAACAAAACGCTGATGTCGACTAGGCGACAGCACACACGCGCGCACACCCACAACAACAACAACAAAAGAAACAATAGAATAAAAGGAAAAAAAATGTTCCCATGGTATTAAAGATGCTATACAATTGGGATGATATGCACATACTGGGTGTGGCTTTCCCTAAAGAAAAACAAACAAACAAAAACGGCCTCCTGCCGGCAGCGGCTGGGCTCGTCAGGAGGAGCCCAGCTCAGGATGCTGCGAGCAGCATCGCTCAGCCTTCATTCATTTTCCCGTTCCATTCACATTCTCCCACCAAGCGGTGGGGGCGCGCCGGGCAGGCGGCGCATTCGCATTGAGGGAGGCGATTGTGCCGCCGCCGTCTGTTCGTAGGACCAGAAGCTTCTGCGGGGCCGTCCCCGTCCCCACCCCCCCCTCACAGACGCTCTGCTCGGACCAGACGGAGAGCAGAGCTCGGCAAGAAGCGACAGACGTAGCAGAGAGGAGGAGGGGGAGGAGGGGGGGGGGGCAGTCATGCAGGTTGTGGGGGGGGGTGGAGACCAATAAACTGTAAGCTCAGGTTGTGGAAAGTTATTACACAAAAAAGTCTCCATAGAAAACGCAGATGATGTAAAAAGGGCGACGTGCTGATCATTTACACACTATTGGCATTGTTTTGGTCTACGAACATCCAAATAGGACGGACGCCTGTCGCCTGCTCCCGTCGCCGCCTCTCTGGGGTTAAGTTGCGTTTGCTGTGGTTAAGGAGGGGGAGGGGGAGGGGGTTTGTTTGTTTGTACTGTACAGTCTGACGGCGCTGCGGCTCAGTCGCACATCTCCTCGGGGATCTCGTGGGGGTTGAGGATGCCCGGAACCGACATCTGGATCTTGTGTTTCTCCTCCTGGGCTTGACGCAGCGACGCCTCCCTCTCCTCCAGGAACAGGTCGGAGGTGTCCTCGCCGGCAAACTCCTGCAGTGTGGGGTGGGGGGGTGGGGGGGAAGCAGCCATTAGCTTTCACACCGCCTCTCTGATCGTGACCGGAAAAGGTCGGAGGGGTTGGAGCGGACCCATGGGCCACACATTCTCTACTGTTTATTTCCTTTTTTTTAATAGGGCTGCACTGGAAGGGAACATACATTTGTGGGATGAGCAGCAGGGTTAAGACTGCTCTCGTATGTATAACTAAATTGAGTAGTAAGACTAAGTAGTCTTCTTTTAGCTTGTCATAGCTGCTACCGGTTTCATTTTTAGTTCCTGCTTGGTCGGAGGTCCGGTTGAGCTTAAAAAAAAAAACCCAAACAGCAACAAACTTTCAGAGGCTGATGTCAGAGAGTTGGGTCGAATCGAGTGGTGCTAAAACTGTGCAGCGGAAAAGTATCAAATGTCAAACGGTGACACCGGCTGCAGGGCTGCTCGGAGAGAACATGCAGATTTGCCTCGCTGATAGCGTCACATGGGGGCGCTGTGACAGTTCGGGCCTTTGAAGTGCTGCAGCTGAAAACAGCTGAAAAAACCCCCCAGCTGTCAGGCTGGACCTTGGTTCTGATCGGGAGTGAAAGAAAAGCAGCAAACTTGGAGAAATCGGTGCAGTTTGACCACCTGCTTCAGTCACCGTGTTTGTTGGCCTGATGATGAGATCGGATCTAGACAAAGATGAATCTTCATTTGGGAAAAACAAACGGCAAACTGGCTCAGAATGAGCACCTGACAGCTGCACCCGTTGAATGAGCACATCTGTGTGAGGCACCAACTGGCGCAGCAGCCACGGATCTTCCAGTGACTCATGAGGACGACTGGAGCATGTGGGGGAACTGGTACTGGTGGCAGTGGTGGCAAAGCACCCTGTTGTGTTGACTGCACGCCGGCTGCTCACCTTGATCTGGACAAGGAAGTCCCTAAGGTGCTCCTTGAAGGCGGGAATGTCCTGGTTTAGGCTGAACAGGCCCGTCACAAACACCTTCACCTGAGCACTGTCACACACACAGAGCACAGCGTTGAGTGACGGCAGACAGACGGAGAGAGAGTGCGAGAGTGTGTGTTGTGGAGGTTTGATGCTCACTCTTGTAGGTGGGGAAAGGCGGTCTTGAGCAGGTTGGCCACGTACTCCTGGATGAAGCCCTGGTTGTTGGCGGGGCTGCCGGGGTTCAGTGCTGTTGTGATCTTTCCCTCTTCCACCAGGTTGAACATGTAGGCCAGGATGGACGCGTGCATCGTCAGGCCTGAACAATGCACAGAAACACCACGCTCACTGAGCGACTGCCACCCACGCCCTCGTTTCCCTGACGGCCCACCTGGTTAGTGGGATCTTCGTGTGTGTGTGTGTGTGCGTGAGCTCACCAGCAGTGTGCGACGTGTCAGTGACCACGGAGAAAATGTGCTGCAGGATGTCGCAGAAGTACGTCTGGTAGAAGCTCTGGGCGGCGGACTCCTCCTGGGCAACGTTCTGCAGCATGGTGTACAGGATCTGCAGGCCTGCAGGGAGCACAAAGCATGTCACACGGCATCGCACGCGGGCGGCACTCCCCTGTGGAATCGGTGCGCCCATGGCACTGCGTGAGCTGCGGCAGCCTCACCCGTGTCAGCCACGTTCCTCATGGTGTGTTTGAAGGCCCAGATGATGGAGTCCAGCACCAGCTTGAACTGCGCTGGTGGGATGGTTAGGAACGCCGGGAAGCAGTGGGAGTTGACGGCCTGGAGCAGGTAGAAGAAGTGGGTCCTGTGCTCCGGATACTCCTCAAAGTTCTGTCAACACAACAAACAAACAACAAGCGTTTAAACACACTGTCTGTCGGACCTTGTTTTCCTTTTTCTTTAACTTGAGTGCATTTGATTTCTACAGCATACCAACAGCTCACAACATTTACAAGTTTGAACCTCTGATGAAACACCGGATCATAGTAAGGCTGCGATGCGGTCCTACGATAACACATCGGCACAGTCTTGATCTCTGCATCCTCATTCTGATCCGATCTCATGCTGGGTTTACATGCGGTGACACATCAGTGTCTGAATTTACAGAACCGTCACAACTGCAACACACTCAAGAAAAAATAGACAAATATGGCGCCAACTCTGCTCCAGTCTCATCCGCTCACCTTGTTGATCATGTTCAGGGTGCACTCAAAGACGGCGTCGAAGATCTGGGGTATCTCGCTGGTGATGTGCCCCCCGAGCTTGTTCACGATAGTCGCCATGGTGCTGAGGACCTCGGGCTCGCGTGCGGCTGGCACGTTCCGCTGATAGTCGATGAGGACGGCGTCCAGCAGTGGTGGGACAAAGTTCTCTCCGACCTACACGACGACAGCGCCACATAGCGTCCACACCATCATTTTAGCATTTCTACAGGAGTTCCCCAAACTTGAGCGCCATAAAGGACTGGTCTGACTCCAGATCTTTGCGTCTGCTCTGAACTCCCCTGTCATCAATCCGTCCTGCTAATTTTAGGGCATCAACACATTTCGAGCGACTTCTCACCATCTGTGGGTCGTTGGATCGGCTGACCCAGCCCGAGATCAGCTTCAATGTTTCCCTCTTCACTGTCCTCATGCTGCGGATCAATGGCTGTTTTGTCACCATTTCACCTGGGACAACAAAACAAGACATGAGGGCTTTTCATTCTTCCTTCTTGTAAAGCTGAACAACAATGTGACGAAACAGAGATTGCAGACAGCAGATCTGTGTGTGCCTTTAAGAGCCCTCGGTGTTAAGGCTGTGCAACACTGCACTCAGCAAACAGCTTCAACTGAATTCAGCTTTAATGCAGTCGTAGTTGAAAAAACTACAACTACATAAACGACTCATCATCTCTCAGTAACTTTCTTTGTTGGAAGCTACTGTTCTGCGACACACTAAAGTGCTGACAGATGTTCTCCTTCATAGTGATAATTTGCACAACAAATAGTGTTGCTTAAAATTTGCCTTCACTTGTGACTCTATTACCCAAAATGCAACAGTGATCGCTGCAGTCAGAGTGGAACTAGTGAAAGGAGGTACGATCCTCTTCTACTCTGTTTACTGCTTAAAGGAGCCCTATTATGCTATTTCGACTTTTTTCAACAATTCACAGTGTAATAGTGTTGAAAGCTCATTCAGACAAGTGAGCAGTGGCCCCTCTTTTCACATAAACTCATGTTTGAGATATCTAGCGTGCCTCTCCATTCAGTTTCCATGGCGGTAGAAACGGTCTGTTTCAGGGAGTTTTTTTCACATCAGTTTTTCACTGACATCACAAGGGGGGGGCTCAGTGATTGGACAGCTTCTCTACGCTGGGCGTATGGGCGCACTCCCAACAACGGTTACCACTAGTTAACCAATCAGAGATGTCCTGCATCTTGTAAGTGTGGGGCTTAATGCGGAAGAGCCTCAATCTGCTTGTTTCTAAAGGGGGGTCTATTAGGGCTGAAGGAGACGATTGAGATATAATGAAATACAGTGTACCCTGAAGGTGTTGTTTGCACAGTTGCTCCCCCCCCCCCACATGCTGTCTGAGCATCTCTGTTGCTACGCGCACAAAACGCACCCATCGTACCGTTCGTCTGAATGGCAGCGGAGATGTTTTCGCTGAGGCACTTGTAGACATTGAGCATGTCGAGGTAAATCCGCCCCAGCTGGATGACGAAGGGGTGTCCCACGGCCTTGCAGGCCCGCACATTGGTCTTCAGGATGCTGCCCAGCTGCTTCACAGTTTCTGGGTCCTTCAGGATGTCCACGTTCTAAAGGACAGAGGAAAAGCAGCAGGAAGCTGATGAACCTCAACGCTCTGGCTGGTGTTAAAGAGAAGTGTGGCTGTATTGCAGTTTTACCTTGGTAGCCTGCTGGATGATGCTGTCCCACACCTGATTGGGCAGCAGCATGTATTTCTCTATCAGGTGCTCCTGGACAGCGTGGTCTGTCTGGGCCCCAATCATGTAACCTACTGCCTCATAGAACGTGTGCACCTGCATGCAAACAAACAAACAAAGTGGTCACTCGTTGCTCTGAGTCTCTATTACTGATGATTCGAGGAGCGTCTGTCTGCCGACCTGCTGTGGCTGGAGGTCGCAGATGATGGTGTTGATGTTGTTGAGGATCTCGTCAATGAAGGGCATCACCTCCCCCACCTGCACCTGGATGAAGTGGCGCCTGCACTTTTGCGCAATCTTGATGAAGGTGTCGCACGCCATGTCCTGCACGCCGTCGTGGGTTTCTGGAGGAAGATGAGCATAGGAAAGGACTATTTCCCAGATCCATCCGGCTGCTGGCTGGACACAGCGTGTTCTGACGGGCACTCCTCTCACCGTGCATAAACTCGAAAAGTTTGTTGACCACCGTTTTCAGGAACTTCCAGTGGGCTCTGAGAAAGCGAGGGTACTGGCCCACGATGTACATGATGTTGGAGGCAATGATGGCCTTGTTGTCCTTTCCTCTCTTCTGCTCACACAGACCCAGCAGGTCCTGAAATGAACACAGACAACGAGCTCCTGGTTTATACCAGAAGACTGTTTTTAAACAGAAAAGCTTGCTTGTATGTTTCAACTTGCTTCAAGTGTTCCTGCCGTTTCTTTTGGAGGCAACAAATGTATTTGTTTTCTTCACCGTCACTGTGAAACTGCACACAGGTGAACATGTGAGGTGCCTCTCGGATACCTTGATGACGGTGACGAGGAACCTCTTCTCGTCCTCCTCGTGCATGGCCCCGCTGATGGAGCCGATCGCCCAGCACAGCGTGTTGAGGTTCTTCCACGACCACTCAGTGCCGTTCACCTGGTTGTGAAGCTTCTCGGTCATGATGCGCTCCGTGTCGGCGTAGTCCAAGTGAGTCAGGTACACTGCAGGACCACACGGCACAAAGAGCATCGTCAGGTTTTGTTTCTTGCCTCATTCTCTCCTACATATCTGGGAGAGTCAAAAGAAAACTGTCGCTAAAGCTTGAATGGTCGTTTAAAAGCCAGCAGACCTTCTCAGTTTAATTGCAGGTCAGCAGCGTCACCTGCCTCTAGAGTCGTCACTTGACACTGTCTGCTGTTACACACTGCTGACAAATCAAACAGCACTGGCTGGTTCTGGGTGGGTCTCAGGCTCCCAGAGACAAAGTGTCAGTGACCCTTTGCCATGTCCAGTGTGCATCCACACCGAGATTAAAAAAAAAACAACCCAAGATCTCAACAGAAGAGAGAGCCGACGTCTTCCTGTACGACTTCAGCTTGGATGCCAGATAAACAACGCATAACGCAAGTTTTGGAAACCTTATCTCTGGCCTCCTGTTCACACACAGGTGGCAGAACTGCAGACTGTACAGGAGCTCCACGGTCTGTTCCACACTGACAGTGTGGGAACTGAATCCATTCATTTGTAAAACACGATAAACTTGTCAGTAAATACGCAGAATGAGTTCATGAAAAGCGGCACAACAACCATATTAGCTCAGCTGCAAGGCAAGAGGAAGTGAAGAGTCGTGTGATTACTGGAACCATACCAAGGGTCTCCCTCATGTTCTTGTAGAGGTTGATGGAATCCGTGTCTTTCATGAACTCTCGGACCACCTCCCCCTGGTCATTCTCCACCACCAGGACCTCCTCGGGTTTAGCCATCCGACTTACCATCAGCAGACGCACCTGTCGCACACATAAACCTGCCTGTCAGCGTGCAGACACATCAAGGGAAAAAACAACCTCTGGCTTATACAACGTTAACACATGCAAGCGCATGTCCAGACGTGTACACGGACAGGCACAAGTGCACATATGAAGGGCACGCGAATCCACATGTACTACTGAGGGATCGCTCCCGTGCACGCTCCACAAGGTGCATGCAGACAAAAGTGTGTTCCAACAAGAAAGACACACAAAAGTTTGTGCTCAGAAATGCATATGTTCACTTGGACAAGGAGTTGGAATATACAAAATCATGTTCCCACAAACACACAAGATAATTGCATGAACACACACGAGCACTCACAAAATACAAATGCATAAAAGTGCATCAATGGGCACAGAAATGCACAAAGATAGACTAAATTTGGATGCGAACACACAATCAAGTGTGTGTCTGTGTGTGGCATTGCACGCAGGTTACACACAACCTGATGAAAGAGAAACAACCATCACTAAGGAGAAAAATGTTTACGGTACTTTATTAGCTGCTGATTTTCTGTAACATTGTACCTAGCAACTACTTTGGCTGCCGTCGCATAGCCACCTGTCACGGTGTGCTGCCAGCTGATTCTAATGTG
This sequence comes from Malacoctenus gilli, assembly GCA_032164315.1. Taxonomy (NCBI): domain Eukaryota; kingdom Metazoa; phylum Chordata; class Actinopteri; order Blenniiformes; family Labrisomidae; genus Malacoctenus; species Malacoctenus gilli. Next base: position 7,738 of record JASSRZ010034165.1, on the reverse strand, counting down.
ACCGCTCGCTAAGACGCTGCAGCTTCCATGAGGTCCAGCAAGCTGTTTCCAATCTCTAGCATGCAAAAGAGGCTGAAAAGTCTTTCAAAAACCACTCAAAATCTTTCCAATTGCTTTGGAAATTGCCACCAAGGAGGTGGCGGAGTCGAGGACAGTGGGCGGTACCTTGGAGAGCACAGGCAGATAGAGCTGTCTGCGTGGTGGCACGTCAAAATGCTGGTTGCCAGAGAGCAGGGGCGACGTGGACGTGGAGAAGGGACTCTCTCTGTATAGCTCGGCAGCCAAGTGGTTCCAATACTCCAGACATATTTTGAAGATCTCCGTCTCTTCCACCTCCGACACCAGCAGCATGTAGTGGAGAGCCTGAGGAACAGCCAGGGGAACAGCACAACAAATTAGATCGAGGAGTTCAATGCAACCGAGGACAATCGAGGGCAACGTGTGCTGCCCACCTCCATTAACGTCTCTCTGAGGTTGAGGCGCTTCTCGATGAGTTGCCCGTGCTCTTTGAGGAACGTGCACAGGAAGAGACTGAGGTTCTGAATGAAGTTCTGCTCGTCGTCTTTGCCGTTGGCGTAGGCCAGCCGGATGTTGGTGTTCAGGGGCAGCATCTGAAACGGGGCAGCCTCTTGTTATCGAATGTGGCAGGAATCCACACGCCTTTCTCGCCACTGCACTCGTGATCTGGGCCCACCTGTTTGAGCTGACACATGGTCAGCGTGAAGAGGGTCACGAACTGCTCCTCATACTGGCTGACACTCACTCCCGCGATCTCCGTCAGGCACTTCAGCGTCACGTTGCGGAACATGGGGACGTTCAAAAACTGCAGGAGGGGTTCAAAGCACGCGGTTAGTCGTCTGTCCCGGGTCCAACTTTTCAGGAAACAAAACGGAGCCGGCGCATAACTTGAACGCACCTTGTAGACCAGAGTGCTGATCAGTTTGGTTTCAAAGATGTACCCCAGAGGAATCCAATTAAGAAAACGCAGGAGTGTCTCCAGGGTAGCGTGGACGAGAGGGGCGTTCTGGGAATTTTCCTAAGACGCGACCAACAAAAGAAAAACTCAGCTTAGCAACGGTTTTTAGCATGCAGCGGTTTAGGAGGTGTTAGGTTAGGAAGAAGCAGAGGAGTTTACCATCACAAACTGACACAGCTGGAATATCTGGGAGAATTCATTGCACATGCTGGAAGAAACAAAGAACATGATGGAGAACACGTGTTACACATGTCATGTGACCAACTCCATTCATGGCCATCACCAGTGTGCATACAGTGAACTAAAGCTTTGCTCTCACTGCAGAAGATAAGGATAAAGACCTTCAACGATGAAGTAAAGCAAACAATAATAGGCAGCCACGCTTGACGAGCCGCACTTATCCCTGGATATGACAAACAAACAAACAAACATGGTCTTCTTCGACGACCAGCCCTGCATGGTTTATGTCCAAGTTTCCTACGGTGTGCAGCCAAAACCAGCACAGCTGAACAGCTCTCATTGACGCTGGGTTTGCAGTCATGTGGACTGCAGAGAGGAAAAGCCACCTGTAGGAACTTCACGTCACTACTGGCTGATTTGCAAAAAGCAGATTTGTGGCAGTTGCGAGTGAAGAGCTCACAGCACTACAGCACTGCACTGAGAGGCTGCTGCAAACGTGACAAACTGCTCTAATGTGAGCATGCACCAAAAACTCCGGTGGCTATAGGTCTTTTATCCTTACATTTTGCCGGAATTTAAGTAAGATTCAAGTCGATGAAGCATTGTTTTCCATTTGTTCTCACAATGACATAAATAAAAACCCTTCAGGGAAGACAGCTGAGAAGAACGCTGCTACGCCTGCCTCCGCAGTCATTACTTTACACCAGGTGTTGTTAGGAGTCATGTCTTATCTACTGATCAAATGAGCAACAGTTCATAACTTTCACTCGATGTTTTAAAATCAAACTATTTGTTAAAAATTCAAAGCCGTTCCGTACAAGTTCTAGTCGAATTTCTGGATTTAGACCTCATATGAGCAGTGATGAAAATATACCAGTATATAAATGCAGTATCCAGTGACGCTGGCAGCTATTTTCTAAAACCCGATGCTGATGCTGTGGCCCCGCACTCACCTGTCTTTAAGGTGTTTCGCTTTGACCTGAGTCATCTGGCCGCTGGAGAAGTCAAAGACCTCCTCGCTGAGCAGCTTTAGAATAACCATGTTGTTCTGACAGAGGCTCTCGCTGGTCCGGCTCGCCCCCACAATGTCACTGATGAAGGTGGGCCAGTGCTTGGGCCACTCCTGCTTCAGGATCTGTAAGCACAGGGAGCATGCTGGATGACTCAAAAGTGGCATTACCCACTGTGATGAATGTGTGAGGCAACGAAGGAAAAAAAAAGAGAAAAAGCCAGCACTGAGCAGATTAAACTGTGACTCCTGCTAAAAATAACCACTTTATTTTCATCGTGTCTCGCACATGTCCCCGTTCACTGTGAACTTTTTTTTTTGTTTTTTTTTATCCTGTAGTAAACAAACTGTTTGTTTCCAGACAGTTGAGAGCTCGGTTTGGATGGAGCGGATGAAAGCTCTACACATACATGTCGTCCAATGTTTCCAGCACGGCTTCCTGAAAGACGACTGTGGAATCTGGAGCTCTTCGGTCCCTCAAGGCCAAAACAATGTTAGCTTGGCTGACGCAAGCGGTGACTCACTCTCACTCTCGCTGGCATTAATGCAAAGTCACTCATGGAGCCGGCAAGCCAATCGCCTCGCGCTCCCTCGCCGCAAATGTACATCAGAGAAATGGGGAGGGGGGGTGGTGTCAAATGATCTCACATTGACGAGCCCGGACACAACAGTGGGGGCTCCTGTCTCAGTCGGTGGGCCTCCCACAGGCCTCCTGTTTGGCTTTTTGCAGGGTCAAGACATCAGGGCTTCACGATCAGGGGCTCTGTTTGTTACATAATGACTTCAGTGCTTATCATGAGCATTCAGTAACAAATTCGTTCGTCGCTGCGAGGGCTCACTGTTTTCCTTTGTCACTTCCCTCTTTATACATATTTGTGTTCAGTGGAGCTGTTCAAATATAGAAACAAGGTGCACCTTGAACATTGGAATGTCAGTGGAGACTGACAGGTTTGGAGTTGAGGGAGTTAGAAGGGAGATGTTCAGGTGGAGAGGGGTCACTCCAAACCGTCAGCTGAGCTCCTACCTCAGGTGATGCTGCTCATTTGTCGGGTTTTACCAGTGGAACGGGAGCCTTTGAAATCGATGTGCCTCACTGCTTTATTCCCTTTTTTCTAATCCCTAAGTAGGCACCGGAGCTCCGACTACAATAGCGTGGTACGTTCAATGCACTCTGCAACGCTGGCTCCAGCAAACCTACAGCTGCTGCTCTGTGCATTAGGCTTCACTTGCTCAGTTTTCAGCCCTGAGAATGGCTGAGCACGGCCTGCTCCGGTACGCGCTCTCGCTGTCAGACAGAATATCGTCACTAAGGGTTGGTTGCAGACACTTCGTATGGGCCTCTGTGCAATTCACTCCCATGCAACATCGGGGGTCCGGGGGGAGCATGGTTTAATTTTGGCACTTTTGAGGTCAATTGGTGGCTTTAAAGTGTCTGTGTGTGCGTGTGTTTCCTTTGCCTGTGGTTGCTCTATGACAGACAGGCTATCTGTCAAGGCTCCACCCTGCCTCTGTCCAAAGTGAGCTGTGGGGGCCTTTAGCAGCCCACAGCTCTGAGCTGGCTAAAGCAGGATCTAACAAAAATTGTTTATTTTCCCTTCGTTGGACCAAAGAAAAAAGCATAGGCTTCTCAAGCTTTTTTCCCCAAGTGGCTGAATTGAGTTCTCACCATTTCTTAACCTTTCTTCGATTAAGGTCTTTAATCTCAGTTTTTCGGCCTGATGCAATTTATCATCGAAGAGTCGATTGTTGCAGAACATGCTATCTGACATTACGTCCTGAAACATCCAGAGTGTCGCGACACAAGAAACTGTGATAGCAGCTCCACTATGACCAGTGCAGTGGTCTCGAGGTTTAGTGGCAGTGGGGGAAGAAAAACAGGAGGTGTGGTGTTCAAATACGCCCTTTGTAAAACTCCTGGTTGGTGCTGAAGCTTACCTGAACCAGGATCATGTTCAGCTTCCCGATGTACACTTTTTCTTTCTGGAAAAAGATGGACAAAGACAAGGAGCACTCAGTGACAGTGTCACGGTTTCACAACACCCGCCTTCTGTCATTCAATCACATCATTAAAAATTCAATTTGGGAACACCAAAACCTATCTGGAAGTCTAATGGAACTAAAATACCAAGATGATCGCTGAAGAACACAGCTAAGGTAGAAAACTAACACATCTTGCAGAGAAGTGCGCACGGTCCTCCTTGAAGATGCCCGTGTTTTGAAAGGACGTGTCGGCACCAATCAACCATGTTGGAAAATAAACACCATCAATCTAATTCATCCTAAAATTACAGCCTCTGACTGAGTAAATAATGAAGTCAGACATAAGTATTATCCTCTGTGAGTGCAAGTTACTGTTTTTCAAACTGAGCGGGTGCCACTCTGGTTCCTATGGTGATCCGGAGAGTCCTTCTGGCTGAGTGCAAAAACACCGGTGAGATGAGAGGGCCAGATAGTGTCTGAAAAGGTGAACAACCTGGCTGGGGTCGGACCAGTTGATCTGAATGTCATGATTCGAGTCGGGAATGATGCAAAACTCAGTCCCAGTCTTCCGATGCAGGAAGTTGAAGCCGTCACAGTCACATTGGGGTCGCAGCACTGACAAATTAGACATCGTTTACGAGCTCATAGCATCAAACACAGCCACGCTGTTTGTCATGCGAACAAAACTTGTCCATAATTCCCTCCTATAGTCTGCGTTCTTGTCTTTCAGTCCCTCTTTGTACAGTCTGTGGCTGCAGAAGGAAGTTTGAGTGTCTTCTGACCCCCTCAAGTGAGCAGCATGGTGGATTAGTGGACAGCCTGATGTCAACTGGTTGTTACTATCCTCTTTCCTCCTACAAAGCACGAACGTCAACCAGTAAAGACAGTGAGCCAACAGGGTGTTTATAGTGGCGGTTTGTTCATTAGTTTGATTTTTCCTTTTTTCAATTTGTGTTTTATTTGTGTCAATGCCATTTGCTGACAAATATGAAAAACAAAGGATATTATATCTGTGTAGGATAAAAAACTTGGGTGCTAGTTTGGGGTTGAAAGGCAGCAAAATAAATAGCCTAAAATGTATGTAATCCTTTGGATGAAGGAGGCTGTGGACGGAGACAGAGCTTGGGACACTCGGTTTTGCTTCCTGTCCCAATCCATTTTTCAGCGGAAGAGGGGACCGAGGACAACACCGCCGCCTGGCAGCACGGGGGGGGGGGGGGGGATAAATGCAGCCTGTTGCCACAATGTGTCTCTTTGTTGAGTGACTGATGTTGACTTTGGATGTTTGAGGGTGACTGTGGAAAAAAAAGGCACATCTGATTCCACAACAATGTGTTTGTAGTGGTACGTCTCCTCTGAATTATCAATCTATTCTAAATAACTGGAAGCTATTTCTTTGCTTGCATTATCACATCAAGTAATTGTGTGCCTTTTTATGCTCTCGTGTGCCAGAGAGATTAGCAGTTCCAGGGTCAGTCCTTCTCCACCTGAGCGACAGATCTCTCAAGGAGACTGAAATCACAGATCAACCCCCTGATGTCACCATTGCTGGGTGAAGCAGAGGTCATAGGTTACCAGCTTTACACACTCGGAGGATCTTTACTCATTGCAGCACATGGCCCTAAAACTTACATTGAGTATGGCTCACGTCAATTTGCAAGTGTGGCCATCAGTCAATTTCTGGCAGCGTGAACGCAGCCTGGACTTTCTTACAGACGTCCAGTTTCACCGCAAAGGAAGAACGTCCAGTTTGGGACCATTTACTGGTCCCAACACAAAATCCCTCAACTGGTGAGACTGCCTGAGAATTGCAAAGAAATAACGCTTACCTCTACGTTTGATGCATCCGAGGAGGTCTTGATAATGAGTCCAACAACATACTTTTTTATACCTGGCAAATATACAAAAAGAGCAGAAGATGACAGCGAGCATGATCATACAACATACGCTTCAGCACACTCCGACATGACGATCTGCTGTAAGCACATTACTCGGCAACCCTACAGCCCTGCTGACTCGAAAAAAGCTGGATCTTCTTCTTTAGGGAGAAAAAAAAGGTTTGTGTTGATCACGTCAATCTGTGTGCTGCAGCAAGATTTCTGAACTCAGGATTTCACGATTGCCAACGTGAGCAGAATGTATTTTATTTGATGGAAAAAGAGGGGAAAAAAAGGTTTTCAGCTCGCCTGCATTTGTTTTCTATACCTGTAAAAATGGTTTCACTTGTGGGGAACTACGTGTTTGCAGCGAGGAGCTGAAAGCAAAGGGGGAGAAGACATACTTGCCAGTCGCCCTGCACTGGGTTTGCCACTTGAACAAAATTCAGGCATCTACGGTCAGAAGCAGGCAAGTCTTAGGTCAAAGGGGGGGAAAAATGATTTGCTTTTGTTTTGCAGAATGAGAGAGAAGAATGGAGGGAGTCAAAATCAACCGATCTGTTTTTTCTCTTGCTGAAAAACTCAGATTATTTCCACTTTCCAAAAAAATCCTAGAGTCTCCGCAAGACCTTGACAAACAGTGTTGGAATGACAAGGATTTTTGCATGTTAAATGTGGATCACAGGAACGTCTTCTGAATTCGAGCTCCCCTGTCGATTTGGTTCAGAGTTGTTTCGCAAGACACACATTTGGGTCGGGGGGGGGGGGAATATAAAGCTAACCAAATAGCTCAGTTGGTTGCAGAAGAAGTACATGTCCCCACACACACGATTTAGGATGAGTAAGTACTTTCACTGGCTGCCTTCTCAGCAGGGGATGCAAAACAGACTGACTGGAGGCCACTGATTAGCCAGGGAGGGGCGTCAACAGGTGTGTAGTGGTCGCAACTCACTCAACTAAAAAAGACCTGTCTTTCCTAAAGTGCAGAAATAATGACTGAAGGAAAAGGGCTCCACATGAACCAAGCAGAAGCTGCACTGAGCAGAACTCAGCATCGCCTCAGTGTCCTCGGTCGTTATGGGGCATTCGTCTTTCATACAAATAACTTTACAGGAGTTAACGTATACCCTGCTATGACTACGACACACTTGCTAAGGGGGAAGGCGATTGGAAATGGGAAACAAAAGCAGAGCACAGTCAAGCCAAGCAGAAGCAAAAAAGAAAATCACTTGACACTGATACAGAGGTCAAAAGTATTCACTTCAAAGACAGCCAACAAAAAACAAGAAACGTCGTTTCTCTCTTTGATGAGCTCTTTAAAAACTGTCAGCGAGCAAAGCTGGCATAGCGAGGGATCGTAGATTACTGGTGAGGGCGGGAATAAACAGCCAAACTCAGACAAGAATTGGCCCCAGAAAGCTTACAGATATTAACCTGACAGCAGCATCCTGTTTGATGACCAGCAGAGAACCTTTACATTACCTTCACAAGCATCAAAAATGAGGGATTAGAACTCCTACAGCCTTTAAAAGTTGTTTTAAAAAACAACGCGACGGGGATAACTTCCCTACAATAACCCAGTTTAGGCTTCCTTATGTGTACAAAGAAGTAAATGGATCAAAGGAGCATACAGAATATTTCTTGTCTGTCTGTCTGTCTGTCTGTCTGTCTGTCTGTCTGTCTGTCTGTCTGTCTGTCTGTCTGTCTGTCTGTCTG
>JASSRZ010034164.1:0-18272 GCA_032164315.1 Malacoctenus gilli | reverse complement strand
AAGGAATGGCCCACACCTCACAGCTCTCTCTCTCTCTCTCTCTCTCTCTCTCTCTCTCTCTCTCTCTCTCTCTCTCTGTCTCTCTCTCTCTATCTCTCTCTCTCTCTCTCTCTCTCTCTCTCTCTCTCTCTCTCTCTCTCTCTCTCTGTCTCTCTCTCTCTTTCTCTCTCTCTCTCTCTCTCTCTCTCTCTCTCTCTCTCTCTCGCTCTCGCTCTCTCTCTGTCATGCCCTCCCTCCCTTTTCCTCTCTTTTCCTCTTCCCTCCCCTCCTCTCAGAGCCACTGCACCATGTTGGATACAAAGAGCTGAGGGGAGCTGAGGACCAGTGAGTGTCACTAGCATGGGAGCTAATGCAAGGTTGCGTCGCAACGCAGCAACCTATTATTCTGACCGCCGGGAAGTGCTGTAGCGAACGAGTCCTGGAGACGTACCGCTAGATTAATCCGGAGCCTAATCGACTAGTAAAATGCTAATGAAAGGGAGGGAACCACGTGAATACGCTGCATGGCTGAGGAGCCAGTTGCAACGCTAATCGTCACTGATCAAGATCTGCTAAGCTGTCTGGTGGTAGTGGACCAGGAACCAGACACCAAAAGGCAGTCTGACACACAGAGGACGGTGTGTATTTTTATGCTTCTTCTGTGCTCATATTCATGGGTAACCTTTGCAAGGAGACATGAGGGCATGTGATTGCACATGTGTCATTGTGCCTTTGTTGTGTTTTCTCACGCCAGGGGAGATGTATCTGACTCTGCTTAGCAACCATAACATGACCATTTTGCGCTGTCTACCACGTCCATTTTAGCAGGCTTTGTGTGTCGATGGAGCTTTTTGGCAGACACATGAAAATCACATGACTGAACAGATCAGACCTCTGTGTTTGTGTGTCCGATGCAGAGCAGCTCGTTACCATGTTTTCAACTGAAGCTTCAGGAGTGTGACCGCTGTGAAAGACACACCCACACGTCGGCAGGCAGCCTGTCCACATGTTGCTGTTGATGATACTGTCACTCGGGATTCATAGCAACTCCTTTTTTTAGTCTGGGTTAAAGCAGAGGGGCTTTTCTGTATGTATGTGTATTTGTGTGTAAAATCTCGGCCGTAGTTTCATTGATTTCGCACTCGGATACATTCAGCTCTGCAGTCAGTTATCTTTGCTGTGCAAGTGTGTTTTGCCCTAACCGTCCTTCTCTGTCTCCACAGGTTACAGACCATTTTTGCCCGTTTTGATGAAGCCCTGAATTCAGGCAACATGGCTCTCAGCCCGAGTCACGGTCAGTGCTTTCTCCCATTTACTTAGCCACAGTTTTATTACAGAGCGGCTGGGTTTAGTCATGTTGTCCAAAAAAATTTGGTGTTACGTCGTGTGTGTTTGTGTGTGCGCGCGTGTGCTTATACGTGTGTGAAGTGGGTGCATGTGCGTGCCTAATTCTGCATCTGCTCTTGTGGTTGTGTTAGTTTGTTGCCATGAGCTCATGTAAGAGGACCTAACAGGATTAATGGTTTAGTGTGTCTTTGTGTGAGTGCGGGTTTTCTGACACAGCCCGACCTGAGCTAAAGGCCGCTATCCTACTGTTGGGTTTTTAACTGTCTGCCAGTGGTGTTGACTGTAAACATCACATGCATCACACCATGGGAAACTAACGTTGTATCGATGTACCCTCACCACCTTGGTTTTGTCCACGAAATTACTTTGTTTTTAATCCATTGCATCATCAATGTATTGGCAGCAGTTTTTCGGGTGGATGTATTTCAAGTTTTTGCTTCGAAAAGCATTTATTTAAATTCATTTACAAAGATCTCCTTTGCCAGTCGACAGCAGATGGTTTAGGTGACTGGGCTCCTTTTAGTCAGTGGTCGATCATTTGCCTCAAGCAATGACCCTTATATTTCAGGGTCACAGCAAAGCCTGAACTTAATTGACCACGCATAAAAACAATTGGAGCTGCAGATTGAAGGGAAAGCTCTTAGAAAAAGAGTTGTCTTGGTTGCGTATTTATTTTGCGCAATTGCCAGCAATTAGAGAACAAATTAGCTACAGTGAACAAAGGAGAAAGCTGTAAATATTTGTTGTTTCATCCGAGTGTCAGACTATGAATTACCTCTTAGTTTGGTTAAAGTGGTTGTGTTTCCCAAAGCTTAACAACAAATTATCGTGTCTCTCTTAGCCCTCGATGAATCAAATAAATCAATATGTCCAATCTAACACAAACACTTGGTTGCGATAGATCTTCATGGTGCGGCTTCAAGCAGAGTTTGTATCCTGTCTGAGGTCATTGGGGTCTCCTCTTGGTGTCTCGCAGAGGTTGTCATTGGGTGATTGTACCTTTAGGCAGTCCTGTCACTGTTTCTCTCTGTCTAACAGCGACCACAGCTCATGGCGCGCAGTGCATGGAGCTTGCTGATGTGACGAAATAAATCAAATCATGTGATTGCTTTCCCAACATTTGTATCAGGGTGATTTGAATGCGTTCCACCAGAAAGAATTCATATTTGAAACGATTGATTATTCGTGTTTCACCTACTAGAGTTGGGAGAAGATCCTTCACAGGAACACAGAAATAGTTCGGTGACGGTGGACAAACTATGCAGTGGCTGCTTTATTAGTGGAAGAGGAATGGAACACACAACAGATTGCGTCATTGTTTTCAGTGGGGCTCAGCGGCTATGACTGTCATTGTCAGCTGCTTTTAAACATCCTTCTGCAACACAGCAGCTCTGTTTGTCTCCTCTAAATGCTGCTCTGCATTCAGGTTCAGGAACAACTCACAGCTGCTTCAAATTGTTAATTTCCTTAAAGAATTCAAATAACAACGATATTTTTTATGTGCATCTCATCTTAAAATTGTTTAGTTTTCTTCATTTAGCACCTTTATATGGCTCACTGCTCAAACTATTTTTTAAAATTTGTGTGCGTGCATCATTCTCAACGAAAAGGCAGAGAGATCGAGGAGGAGCCGACTATCGTGGGTTGACTTTGAATTAATCCACTGCGTGCTGAACCATGGGGGGGGTGATCCGTACAGATCATCTGCAATCCTTTACACTGCTGTTATTTAGGCACGCCACAATTATTGCCTACACCTGTTCTCCGCAGCACGTGGTGTCACACTTGACTGCTTGGACAGTTTCATCACAATGCTGCTGTGCGTGTGCTCCAGTTTCTCTTTGGCATTAATTACTGTATATATTTTGTTGCTCTCATAAACAGTCTTGATGACATGGACAGCAGGTTCAAACCGTCAGTGTAAACACGAAGTGGAAGTGACAGCAGTTGCCTCCTCTGGTGAACTGTGGCTGCATGCCCGCTGTTGAGCCAACGTCAAGTGTGCCTGAGCTGCTTCCTCGTGTCTCAGCACCTGCAGTTTATCAGGCCACAGTTTTTCATTGAGAGGACTGAAAATAGTGTTTAGATATCAAATGTGGGTCTGATCTATTTTCCGTTCAAAAATGTTAAAATAGTACTTTTGGCCTCACTGCTTCTGTTTTTTGGCTCATCTGCAAGATTTATAAACTTCCAATTTTAGTTGACATTGAGTAAAATATCTCATACGAAATAGATTGGCTTTAAATAATGTGGGTAGCTGCTCTGTTGACGTATCCTGGACTCGGTTTAGCAGAAAAAATGTTTTTGGAAGGTCACAATTTAAATGTTGTTTGAACTTCTGAAAAAAACCAAGCTGAAGTCATCTGTTAAATACCCCCACACACACAGATGCCCCCTTACTTGCCTTTGCCCCACATTACTTTTAGGCCAGTTTTTGGCGTTTGCTTCAAAGGCTATTGGCAGCTGTTGGAGAGAGAGGAAGAGCAAAGGGGGGGGGGGCAAAGGATTGAGGGAGGAAGCTGACAGAGATCGGTGGCAGTAGCCGAGTCACAGCGCTGTGCCTATCACTGCCTCTCCCTGATTCATCATGACAGAGACAGAGAGAGAGATTGAACGAAAGAGAGGGGGAAAGAGATAGAGGGTAAAACAAAGGAGCGCTCTGGAGAACAGAGGGACAGAGGCAAATACAAAGGCAACAAGGAGACTCGGCTCAAAGCTCTGTAACTATGGCAGTTGGGGATGATGGCGATGGTAAGTGTGTGTGCGTGCGTGCGTGTGTGTGTGTGCGCGTGCACGTGTGTGTGTGTTGTTTAATCTCTTCTGGCTACGGATGCTGGCACTCAGACAAAAGCTTGTCAGCATATGGTTTTAGATTGAAATCAGCTTAAACTCCAAGCACTTTTACCCCAAATGCTTTGGCTCAGGCAGAAGCTACATCTGCGTGTGTGAAAGAGTGAAATCCGAGATGTCCTGAAAAGTCGCCATTGTGTCCATTTTGTTGTGTTTGTCTGTGTTTATATGTGGATTAATGTTTTTCTACAGTATTTATTCCCTTTTTGCCTTTTATATGGGGAGGACAAGATAACACGCACGCACGCACGCACACACTCATACACAAACTCTTACACATAGAAACAGGCACAATTTCTGAGACATACCAAATGATTTTCAGTGATTAAAAAATGTTTATTTTGTAGATCTATAAAATGTACATTTCCAAAATGATGATATTTTCAGCACTTTGCATGCAATCCTTTCAGCTTCACATGTGAAAGGAAACCTCTGACACAGATTGAATGCAGTCTAATTGGTTCCTATTTATTGTGTTCTTTACGTAATAGAAATGCGTAAAGGCGAATCGAGCATGTTTCTGGTGTTTGAGCGTGAGAAAGTAAAGCATGTCAGTGCCGCTGGCTGAGAACTTGACTCGTATTTAATGTCACTCGGCCTGATCTGAAGACACACATTGCACGAGCCCGCGTACACACACACACACACGCGCACACAAGCATACCTTGGGAGCACAGGGATATTTGGTGCTTTGCAAACTGACTGTCAGCAGCAGCAGCTTTCATTGCTTGCATAGTACCTCAGTGTTGACAGGGGTTGATGCACACAAACGCGCACACACACACACACACACACACACACACACACACACACACACTCGTTCACTCACTCTTGCAGACATGCTCGTTCTGCCTCAGTGCATCGGCAGCGCTGCAAAAGGAAGCATGACCCTGTTTCTTGGCTAGACTCGTTGCCATAGCAAAGATTCCCTCTGAATATTATGGTTTGTCTCAATACGCATCTTGGAATTGGGACTACCTACGTGTGTGTGTGCGTGCGTGCGTGCGTGCGTGCGTGCGTGTGTGTGTGTGTGTGTGTGTGTGTGTGTGTGTGTGCGTGTGTGTGTGTGTGTGTGTGTGTGAGAAGTGCATCTTCATTTAATGAGATCATTTTCCCTGAGCTGGGCTGGAAATGGAGCAGTCTGTCTCCTGTCAGTGAATCCAGGCCTGAGCCTCAGTTGTGTCTGTCGTCCCTCTTCCTTTCAGCCTCCTTTTCTCCTGTCTTTTCTGAACCACATTTAAACATCAGCACCTCTGAGTGTTTGTTTTAAGATCAGTGGCAACAGATGATATATTTGTTATTCAACACAAAACTTTCAGTCTTGTTTTTGGAAGGAATTGGTAAAGATTTTTTTCCTTGAATGTATTTTAGAATCGTGCATATTTTTACCAGTGTTTTGGAGTTTTCCTCCCCAGTTATTTGCAGTATCGCTTATGTTCTTTTTTCCACGAATAGTCAATTGACAACTGTTCGAGGATATTTTTCTATCCGTCAAATTTTTTCACTTTGTGGGTTTACCGTCACATGGTCCCAAGCAGAAAAATGTGACGTATCCTGGTCTCATGCAGCTTACAGCAGATCAGCAGAAACACGGCCTCTCTGTGTAATAACAAACTTCCTAAGAAGATGCCTGACATTCTTAGTTGTTTGGGGATTTCTGGCAGCAAAACGTTAGCTCTGTTCCAGCTTCTAAGATGTACTGAAGCTCTAAAAAATAAGAAAATGTTTTTAACTTTTAAGAAAATAGGCAGCAGCCAATCAACCAGGATTACAGCAAGTAAAATGGCAGATGAATTCATTCTTTGATTGAGCATCCTTGGTGCTGAAGCATTTTCCCCCATTTCAGTGTGGTTATTTTTAGTTTATTCGGTCAATATTTGTTACTGAATTACACAAGTATCTGAAGTGAACTGGGAGGTGCTTTACAAGGTTATTTTGTTTCTGTGCCCTTTTGTGGGACTTGAATTGTTTCACTTTCTGCATTAATCTCACAAGGTGCCCTGTCTCACTGTGGTTTGAGGAGCTCTAAGCGTTTGCACCAGTCAAATAATTTGCTTTGTACTCAGTCAGTGCTGCCACCATGTGGTCATGTCCTAAAAAAAGGATTGTCTTGGGGTGGAAGAAATGACACTGTGCTTCAATTGTCGTTGAACCATGTGTAACATAGAGCCAAGTAAATTCACAAAAACCTCAGGTGCAAGAAAAAAAGGCTCTCCACAGCACATCTGTGTTCACAGACATCAGAGCAGATGTTTTAAAGCACCCCCCCCCCCCATGTTGTGTTTTTCTCCCTTCAGATGTGTAAATTCAGTGTTTATGTTATTCTTGGCTTCCTCCACCCCGAACAGTTTCTGTGGAGGAGCCACAGATTGAGGCCCAGCACACCGGTTCTTGGATCCTTGTTTGTATCGTGGCGCTTCAACGTTGTATTCACTCTGTGCTATTCAGCGATAGTTTTTGATCCACTATCACGTTGGTGTATTTCATCCAGTCACCTCCTTCCTTTCTTCACTGCTGATTTTAGACTCTTTCTGTTAAAATGGTGAGAGAGGGAAATCTCAGCCTGGGGTTTCCATGGTAACACTGCCTGGTACGTGGTGGATCTGATGTCTCTTGCTGGTCTCGTGTGTGATGGGTGCACATATGTGTGTCTGTGTGCAGCTTTGCATATATTGGCTCATTTTTGTGCACTTTCGTTACATGTTGGTATTCATTGTAGCTATGAGACTCTTCGTCACATCGAGCTTAATCTGGGACATTGACTTCTAATCTAGAGTGTCAAAGGCAGCTTTTTATTTAGATGAAATGACAATTCTTGTGTCCACCAATTGGTTGACTGAACTATTTTTTTCTTCAGCGAAGAAGCAGGTCTGCACAGGTTGCCTGGTAACAGGATGTATGCAGCTGGCTCTCGGCGAGGGATTCGCTCTCTCGCCGTCTTTCTCTCCACCCCCTTCCTCCCTCTCTATTTCTCCCTCTCTCCCCTCCCGCTTGTATCTTTGCTCTGCCCTTCACCCAGAGACATTTATTCCCATGAGATCTGACTAGACAAAAGCGGGGGATGCTCATCTTGCTAACATTGATGCTAATCGATGCTTCAACCGTTGCTGGCTGACCTCGTGTTGCTGATGGAACCATTGCTTTGTTCACTCAGCAATTAAATTTGCCTGATAGTGTCTGATGAGTGTGAGTTTACTGATTTTTAGTGTGCACTCACAAAAATCAATTTGTAGACGTTTCTAGTGTTTTTGCACCTTCACCTACAATTTTGACCTGATGTTTTCATGGGACTCCATAAGAGTCTTCTCCTTCATAAGACTCCAAGTTTTACAATATTTTTTGTATTGTTGGTGTTCTGTCAAACAATTCTAATTATTTTCGTTATTTGTTTATAGAAAACAGCTGTAAATATTGTATTACTTTTTAATGTGCCACCAGTACACTGAGAGGAGTGGGTTTACAAAGCGGAAACTTCCAAGGGGAGGAATGCACTGGAAGGAGAACAAGAAGAGATAAATTTACCCCCAAAAAGTGTAAACATTGATTAAGTGTCAAGTGTCTTATTTGCAAAGAGCTCCACAAAATTTCAGAAATCAAAAATAAATCACATAAGTTCGATGTGACCAAACCTCAAATAATCTGTGTTTGTTTTGCATTGCCACAAAGTGTACTGGTGCAAGAATGGGCAAGCTTTTATAACCAGGAAGCACCTTTATGGGCACAAATGTACACAAACAATACTGACATGAATTAGTAAGGTGGATTCCAAATGGTTGTCTTCACAATTTGCCTCCCCTGGACTGAATGATGAAATTGCATTTCATACATATGTGGTAAAACCAAACAGCATCACTGTACACACACCCTGCCTTCACTGAGTGCATTGGTGTGTGACAGACTGAGAGGGTCAAGGCCTCAGATGGTGGGGTGTGGTTCATCTTTCTAACCTCCATGCCACCCCCCCACCCTCCCCCGCAGTTTTGATCATTGCCTCATTATCCTTTGTTCCTTTGTGTGTGTGGAGAGGCTGAATACACAGAAGTGTTTCTGTCCTGCAGGTAAATTTAACAGTACGTGTCAAGAGGTTGTTGAAAGTTGTGCTTGAGAGGCTGCAGCCTGTGTTGTCAATAGTAACGAGTTTAGGTGAGCTGGTCTGGCAGGGACACGGAGAAGCCCTGTTAGTATTCCTGGGGTGTCTGCATGCGCGCGCGCGTGTGTGTGTGTGCGTGTGCGTGTGCGTGTGCGTGCGTGCGTGCGTGTGTCTCTCTTTTTCTCCCATCACACACACACATTCATGGTCCTGCCTCCGCACTGGCTGCAACACCATGATGTCACCTCCCATCTGATTGGCTGTGAGGCTGCTAAGAGAAGGAGGAGAGAGGCTGCGAGAGGGAGAGGGAGGGATGGAAGATAGAGAGGAGTGCAAGAAAATGCCGGCACTTGTATGGGTGGAGGGGTTTTCGGACAATCATGTGAGGTGTGTGTGCGTGTGCGCCGCTCTTGCCGCACACTGAAGAGGATGTGAGGTGCGTGCGTTTGTTTTGGGGTGCATTTGGAGAAGAGGGGGGACCCCCAATACCACGCCCTCCCAGAACCATGAGGCGCCTTATCTGCCAGCGGATCTGTGACTGTGAGTGCAGGGAGGAACCTGGGCGTGCTTGTGTGTCAGTGATCGGAGGTTTTGTTAACGTCAGTCCCACAACGGTGGACGTTCACGTCTTTACATGTGGATTTGACATTTCCATGACTGTGACACAATAGTGTCAGGCTTTCTTCTGGCATTGCAAATCATCATGTGTGCACAGTGGCGTGCATGGTATTGATTCTGCATGTCGATTGCGTTTGTGTGTGGAGGTAAGTTGATGTATGAGTCAAGGTGTAGGGTGGTGGCTTTGGCGCATTTCTTCACGGCTGGTTGTCAGAGCGACCAGAGCGCAACTGCATTCCTATGCCAACAGTTTGATGTCCACAGTCGACTTCTGCAACTGCTTGTATGTTGGTTTTCTCCATAACATACACCACAGGGTTTTGCAGGTAGAAGCTCCTTCTGAAATGACACAATTGTACCTCAAGTTTAAATGCTAGCTCCCTGCTAGCGTAAGCAGTGAGGGGCTGGTCTCCGGAGGGCTCTGTCAGTTAGCGGGTGGATATCTTGATCGTTCAGTTCTGTTTTCTTCCCTTTTCAAAGTGCTTCTTTATGTGTGGGTTTGCGATTTTCTCTTTCTCAATGGAGTGGTCCTAATTAGTATTGATTTAGAGATTTGTGACTTGGCTTGTCTCTGCAGAGTACGGCCTCTTTGTGCTTAGGTCCTCATTGCTACTTTTCTTTCTACAGTGAGGTGTTTTTCAACAGCTGTGAGCTGTTCATGGTCAACAATAAAGGGGAAATGCTATTTTTAAAGTGCAGTAACTTTATTTAAAAAAAACATTTTAGGATGCTCGTCATTATGTTTATCTGTAGTGTTTTTGTGCACCTGTATTCAACCAAACTTGCTATTTTTTGAATGCTGACACTTTTCCTCCTGCTGCTTCCTGACAGATCGGAGTTTTGAGGACGACGACAGCGTTGATGGGAGTCGGTCCTCGGCCCAGGCTGCCTTCAAGGTTCCCAAAGTTCCCAAAAAGCCTGCGGACTCCTCTGCTGCACGAAGGCCAAGCGCTACTGGCAGCAAGCTCGGTAATTACCATGATTGAGACATTACACTGTGTTCGTTCTTTCACTGCCTTAAATATATACAAAATTGTAAAATCAGACAAACTCACACTTGATGGACTACATTTTCCCATCCTGAATGCATGCATAAACAATCAGAAGTAACTAGTTTTAGCTGTATTGTCTTACTTTGATTTAGGAGGGTAAAAGCTTCCCTGCAAAACTGTAATGCCTTGAAAATAACTAGCAGTATCAGCCTAGCACCAGAATCTGTTGCTGTAAGAACAAAACAAATGTGCACGGTGTAGGGACATTGGCTGTTCAAGCTATTAAAAGAAGCAAAGGATGTGAGCGAGCCTGACACAGAAGCAGAGTCTCTCTGCCTGTCTTCAGAAATCTGATACGTTTGTCATCAGTCTCATATCAGGCGTAGACTCAGGGCTTCAGGTAATCTGCTCTCTGAAAAAGTTTTCTATTATCTTTTCTTTTCATATTTAATGAAACCAGCTCCCGTTGTTGCTGCTTGGAGGCTTATTTGCTTCCTCTTTGCATGTATTGATTTCTCCTCCTGTGTATCTCTTGAGGGAAAGCTGTGTTCCCACAAACATGTAGTACCTTCCTGCTGCTACCTCATATACACACACGCACACCCATGCACACACACATGGACATAGGTTTGTTTTACAAATGAGCATTTGGTCCTAATACATCACTGTGTTGGCTGGAAACACAAGACATGATCTCTTCTCACTTGGCTCATTAAAGTGTTATTGATCATCAAGAGCCTGTGTGAGGTTGAGGCCAGGGCATGCTAGGTAATAGCAGACGGACAACTACACCTTTATTATTTGCAGCTAATCGGGTTCAATCTGAAAAGTGTGAGTTAAAAAAAAAACATTTTTTGGACTTTTATCACATTTTAGTGGTTTTTTCTAGCCAGTAGCTTGAGCAGCATAATAGGAGAGCAGCTGACGCTCTCACAGTGGAGGCACAGTATTGAGTTTTGGTCTTTGGAAGGTGAAATTGACTTTGAGTGGAATTGTGTTTTGGAATTGAGGGCAAGTAAGAATTGGTCGAGAGAAATTGGATTCAAACGTGAGTGCTTCTTTTCATTAGGAATTTGAGAAATGGATTGGAAAAACTCAAGCGCGACAACGTAGCGGACTGTGAGCACTGTTTAGATTTTTTTTTTTTAAGTCTCTTTCGTTTGCTTTTTCTCATTTTATAAGAGAATAGTTTTTGTGATGGCTTTATTGTCTGCATTTGCATTTAGATGACAGCACACCCACGCACTCTGGCACACCCGAAAGCATCACTCAGTCAGTCAGTGGACACGTATCTCAGTTTGCCAACTCACAGTATCAGAAAACTGCCAGGCACAGAAAGTCCAAACATGTATCTGTAAGGGTGACGTCTCTCAGTGAAACTTCAAACTGAGGCCAACATACTTGCGCATGTAGGTCAGTAGCTCAGCTCTAATCATATCTCATGATGTTCTCCCTCGTTTGTTTATCTCACTAAATAACTGCTAAAACAACTCTAATTTTTTCCGTCCCATGAAACAGGAGTTATATTGTGACAGTATGCAGTTGGGTGGTTTTCGTGGCCAGGCTTTCGCCCTTCTTCTTGTGGAGGGATCGAGGGAATGAGGCCTCCAGCTAACCAGCAGCCTACACAGATACTCCTTAGCTCTCTGAGGGCCTTGCAGAGTTTTGACATGACATGTCTTTGTGCTGCAACCTGATATAGTAACCAACCCAAGGGAAAAGGAAGGGAGAGCTACATTTCTGCCATCTCTCTCCCTGTTTATCTCCTCCTCCATGTTTTTCTTGCTGCTCTCCAGCCTCTTCTTCTCTGTGTTACTCATCTCACTGTTTTAATAATCTCCTCCCTCCAGATTGCTCTCAGCTGCTGCTCGCTTGCCTCTTCTTCTTTCGGTGTCTGTCTCTTGTCTTTGTCTGTTCTTTCCCTCTTCTCTCCACATCGCCTGTAAGGAGTTATGGGGGGGTGTGGTCTGCATGGCATCCAGCCCCCGAGAGAGTTATGACTGACATGCCCATTACTGCCAGGAAGTCCATTAGAAATACAGTCTGCTGCCACAGATTTAAGTGTGTGCCTGTGAGTCTGTCGTGCGCTTGTGCTCATGGATTCAGCTAAAGCCAGAATCTAAATACCGGTCGGCAATCCTTCTCATCCAGCAGTTGCATTAATAGCGTCAGTGTCCACGTTCTTATCTTTATACAAAGGTGGTTCAGTGGAGGAAGATTCCAGGTCAAGCATATTTCTTATCCATAATTATGTATAAGTTATTACGAATTTAAGTTTGGTATGCTGTTTCAAGTTTAAACAGTTACGATATTGATGTGAAAGTCTTGAATCTAATTTTGTTTTTCTTTTTTAATCACCTCAGTGTCCAAGGAAAGTGCCGGGGCAGTTGATGAAGAGGATTTCATCAAAGCCTTTACAGATGTCCCAACTGTTCAGGTACAATGCACAGAGCAGCTCAAATACAATCTCTGACTTTCATTCATTCACTGAATGATTTTCTTTGGACCTGCGAACCCATCCAGGCAAGACTGTCTGAGCTGATTCAGTCCATCGTGTTTTAACTCTCCATTCTTTCACTGTTTCCGTGCAGATTTACTCGACAAGAGATCTGGAAGACAACCTGAATAAAATCCGGGAGGTCTGCTCCGATGACAAGCATGACTGGGACCAGAGAGCAAATGCTGTCAGTAGCTTACACCTTCTGCTTAGTTTTTTCAGAACATAATAAAGTACTTAAAGGGTCCATGTGGTGACGTTTCTCCATATTTTGTTTTGTCTCGAACAGCTTAAGAAAATCCGTTCTCTGCTGGTGGCCGGCGCGGCCACTTATGACTGTTTCTACCAGCACCTGAGGCTTCTCGATGGAGCTTTCAAACTGTCAGCAAAAGACCTGCGCTCACAAGTGGTCCGGGAGGCCTGTATTACTGTGGCGTAAGTGCTGATTCCCAGGGAGAGAAATAATTTGCGGTCTCTTATTCAGTGAGCACCACCTCGTGAGTGGCGAAGAAGTCACTGTGCCAGATTTGTTAATGGTGTAATGTAACGCAATGACGTGGCTTAACTGTGATGTTGCGAAATGCACAGCATCAAGCTTGTTTAAAGGCAAAGTCTCTGTTCACTGAAAGTGAAGAAAACCCATGTGTTTTTGTATTTCTGACATGTTTTACTGTTTACTTCTTGCAGCTACCTCTCGTCAGTGTTGGGGAACAAGTTTGACCACGGCGCGGAGGCCATTGTTCCCGTCCTCTTCAACCTCATCCCCAACTGTGCCAAAGTCATGGCCACCTCCGGCGTCTCGGCGATCCGCATCATAATCCGGGTGAGCCTTGAAAAACACCGTTTCCCAGTTTTGTTGGGTGTTTTTATGAGTTATTTTTCAAACTGAATTTTGTTTGTTCTCCGTGCAGCACACTCATGTCCCCAGGCTCATCCCCCTGATAACCAGCAACTGCACATCCAAGTCTGTGGCTGTGAGGAGGTGAGATAATAAAAAGGCACTGATGTCGATACCAGAGTGAGACTGAGGCCTGGTGAAATAAACAGCAGCCCTCAAGTCACTCGCAGCTGTGAGATCATAAACCAGCTTGTGGTGATGTTATTAAGATGCTTGTGTGATGATGAAATAACAGAAATTTGTTGTCCTCAGACGCTGTTATGATTTCTTAGACCTTCTGCTCCAGGAATGGCAAACCCACTCACTAGAAAGGTGAGGACGGAGAACCTGCCTGTGCCGCATTCATGTGCCTTACGTAACATTTGACGTGTGTCTAATCTGCTTGTTTCTATTGTACAACTTCTTCCTCGTCTCAGGCACACAGCAGTTCTGGTTGAAAGTATCAAAAAGGGAATTCGAGATGCTGACTCAGAGGCCAGAGTCGAGGCCCGCAAGTAAGAGTCGCGATCATGTTGCCACCTGGAAATGATGTTATGTGAAAGACAAGAAGCATTAAAATAATCCCTCCGTTCTCGGTCTACATTTTTATTCTTCTCATTCGTCTGTTACTTCCTGCTGTATCTCTTATCCTCCTTCTCATCTTCTCTTCTCTGCTGTTTTCCTGCCCACTTCTCTCCCTCGCTGTCCCATTCAGAGCTTACTGGGGTCTGAGGAACCACTTCCCAGGAGAAGCAGACGCTCTCTACAACTCCTTAGAGTCCTCGTACCAGAGGACACTTCAGTCCTGCCTGAAGAGCTCCGGCAGTGTTGCCTCGCTTCCTCAGAGTGACCGATCCTCATCTTCCTCGCAAGAAAGCCTCAAGTAATGCACTGACTTCTAACGACTCTTATAGTAACTCACTGGATGAATCTATTTTTTGGTAGTTTTAGGGAGTTTTACACAATAAATTCTTAGAAAAACTCAGCTGGACCTTTCACAGGCAAATGTTGGTTTTATTTGGTGTAATCTAATTCATTTTCTGATATTTTATACTTTGAAAAATACATTTTTCATATCTGCAGATCTTTTTTGAAAAAAGTTTTTTTTTTTTTTTTTACTTGACTGATATTTTATGATCACATTTTGTTTTGGTTGCCAAACACACTTTGCTTGTGTTGAGGAGTACTGACCTAATTTTCTGCTTTGTTTCCCTCTAGTCGGCCGCTGTCTTCGAAATGGTCAGCAGCTCCAGGGCGAGGTGAGTCAAAGGCACGCACACACACTCACAGCACCCGGCCAAGACATACGTCAGCTCTCTGCAACACATGGCCTCATGTTCACTCACTCCTGTGAAGACACACAGACACACACTTACAGACATACACACATTGACAAACAGCAGCTCCGACAAAAGCCATTCCCCATCATTTCATGTACATCTGCCTGTGTCCAGTCCTCCACAGTTACATCCCGTTCTGTTTTTGTGTCACAGCCCACTTGTGCGTAGGCACATACGCACAAGTTTCTAGCTGTGTGTGTTCTGTATCAATATTATTTGTGTTGTGTGGTGCCTGCATGTGATTGTGATGTGTGTATATATCCCCATCACCACCCATTCCTTCTCCAACGCACTCCTCCTGCTCCTCCTGCCCTGTCAGTCCCCGCGGGCTCAAAGGGGGGGTTGTCATCAGCCGCCCTGCAGCGTTCCCGTAGCGACGTGGATGTAAACGCAGCCGCAGTAGCTAAGCATCGCCACGTCGGACAAGCCCGGGGAGCGGGCCGTCTGAACCCTGGCTCCTACTCGTCATTGGGTAAGGGACCTGTCAGTCAAGCAAGACGACTAATCCAACGGTTCAGACTTCAGTCAGCATGCTGTCTGCAGAATAACAGAGACAGAACTCCGTCCGAGGAGTCAGGTCAGCGGAGACGCTGCGCTGCTGCTCGTTAGCTTCTTTAAAAGTTAGGAAAACAGTCCGCAAGGATGGACCAACATGCTCACACACCGTAGCCCTCTCCTCTCCTCCTCTCCTCCTCTTCTCCTCTACTCTCTCCTCCTCTCCTCTCCCCTCCCCCCTCCGGCTGCTTGCTCCTTCGTCTCTTGGTGTGCTTTGGTATGATTTTTCTCTGTGCATGTTCTGGAGATGAATATCGTCCTCTGTGTCCGCTTGTCTTTGTGCCTCTATATTCATCCCCACATCTGCACGGTTCTCTGTTCAACAGAAGCAAAGTTACTAATGCACACTGTGCTCCTTTCTTCTCTTGTTTCCCTTCTATCTGGCCTTTTCCTTTCTGGTTTATGTTTGTTTATCTTCCCCATATTTTTGCTTCCTCTTTCTTTACACTTTCTGTTCACAATCCTATTCCTCTTTTAATATTGTGAAATTCATTTTTCTCACTTGGTTTCCTTTTCTCCTTCTTTCCATCATTTCTGCACACTGTTTTGGTTTTATGTCTCCTGTCATTTCCCTCCCTTCTTTCCTCCACCATCGCTCTCTCTCTCTCTCTCTGCTACTAAAGATGATGCCTCTGATAAAACGGATGGTAAGATCATCTCACTCTGTTCCTTCTCTTTTCTTTACCTTTCTTCATGTCATCCCACTTCATCTGAACTCAGATACGGCAGTGTGTGGCCACAGCGCCCCCTGCTGTCAGCCCTACATCTAACCATTATTACTACATTACCTCTCATTGCATAAGAAAACAAATATCTACACGTCTAAAACCATCTTTTGCTTCACTACAATTTAATCCCACTTTTGTTTTCCGACTAACGCCTGCAGTATACTGCAATAAAATCATTTGAAGGATTTGTCAGTATACTCAGGTCATAACATTTGAGATAAAAGGTAAAAAACAACTATCATTCACAACTTGCTCCTTCTTTGTCTGTCTGTAGGCACCAGGTCAGATAATGGTAAGATTGTTGTTAGGTGGATGTTTGTGTGTGTATATCAGGGGTGTTCTAGTTGGAAGTGTCGTAGATGTACCGTCGGGTTCTTGATTATCACTCAGCAGTGGTAATAATCAAGTCTATAAATGGAGATTGGGGACAAGTTGCATTGCATTTGCTGCACTGAATGTATTCAGGCTTGTCAGCGGACTCTATATGTGATGAAACTCAACTCATTCGCTGTATCAAATGCTGCAATTTGATTTCATCAAACCCTTGTTGGAGGTGACTGGTTTTATAACCATCTTTGAAGAATACGAGGTCATTTTCTTACAACAAAGGTGTTTCTCAACTGCAAGCATAAGCCCATGGTGGAAAGAATCCTTTCAAATGTTACAAATACGAGATTCAGTACCAATATCCAGAAGACCCAAATACAAATGCTCAGCAACTGTACAGGTGGGAGCCATTAAAGGCAGATTGCAACCACACAGCCCTCGACTGTCATCGAAAGCTTTCTTATTCATTCTCATTTTGATTTCAGGGAAATAAGATTATGCAAAGTTTTCTGTTTAGATTCAAATTTTTGCATGCTACAAAAATTTCAGCTGTCGCGTCTTGATGCCCTGTTGGGATCCAACACATGTATGTACACGTGGTATCACGAGGATATTGAAGACTATTATTTGACCCGTCCTTCCATTCGTGTTTTGGGATCCTAAAATCATTCTCTACCTTGGGCACAACTTTGTGGCTGAGAAACGCCATAACGCTGCTTTCTAATCCGCTAAAGCATCCCTCGTGTATTTATCTGTTCTTGCACCCGGCTCAGTGTGTATGTTTAGTTTCGGGCCTGGCAGTGTCGCAGCTTCCAGTTTTAGTGGCTTTTAGTGCATCGTTGTCTCCGGGCTTCATTTAGCTGTGAGCAGCTTGGGACTAAATTAATGTTCGCAATCCTGGTCCTGGCGGGTCGTCGCACTGCATGTTGAAGATGTATACTTGCTTCAGCACACCTAATTTGGTTAGTTTTGTTCATGACTCATTCATTTGAATCAGGTGTGTTGGAGCAGAAAGACAATAAACAAGCAGGACGCTGGCTCTCAAAGATCAGGGCTGAGGAACACCAGACACCAGGCTAGACGTGTGCGCAAGGGGAGGACACCTCTGTTATTCTTACTGTCTTCAACGTCATGTTTGTCCATCTGCGCATTCAGGCCGTGTACGCACCAAGCAGCCGTTGTCCACTGCCAGCAGCATGTCAAGCCAGGTGGACTCGCGAGGACGCAGCCGCACCAAGATGGTCTCCCAGTCGCAACGTACGTACCCTCGCCGCGCTTGAAAGAAAACCTCGTGACTGTGAGTGAAACTTTTCGGGGTGTCGCGTCCACTTACAACCTAACAAACACAAGCAACAGAAATTGTGTGAGTGGTTTCTCCAGCTTCGATCGCGGGCTTCTTTCTTGAACGTGTTGCCTTCAGGGTGACGATAAGCTCCATGTGAATGTTTTTGTGCCTTCAGGTTCCGACGAATCCGATTGCACACCAGGTATCATGTTTGTGTGTCAGAGTCAGAGTGTGCTTGTCTTTCTGTGTCCCACAGTGGGAATGGTGACCCACCTGCTACCGCTTTCATTCTGATCAAGGTGTTTTCTGTGAAGAGGAGTGAGTGCGTGTTTCTGTGTGGTATTTTTTTTATGCTGCATGCTGTGTGTGATCACTGAGGTTAGAGTGGTGGATAGTTCATTTCCTGCCTGGCTCTGGCTATTAATAACGTTATCAAAGATTCCTCAACTTAATAAAGGATGGTGCGGCTTCACCGTCTCAAGTTCAGTGCAACACAACAGGTCGACGTGTGTGCACCTGCTCGAGTAGAGTACTGACCGCTATTAAGCTGCTCGTGTCGCTTCAGAGAAGCATTTGGAGGAGGAGGGTGATGGGGTCACGACCCTCCCGCATCTGCAAATCCACACAATAAATACATGTTTTCAAATGCTCAATGCCCCAAAATTTAGTACGATGGATTGAGAATGAAAGGAAATGGGCGTACAAGCATTTCCACAGGTGTGTGTGTGTGTGTGTGTGTGTGTGTGTGTGTGTGTGTGTGTGTGTGTGTGTGTGTGTGTGTGTGTGT
>JASSRZ010034163.1:0-18288 GCA_032164315.1 Malacoctenus gilli | reverse complement strand
GTACATACAGAACAGCACAAAGGCTCGCCTGTGTCGCCCCTCGCTCCGCCAGGCTCCCCCCCTCATCAATCTCACTGGGGAAGGCTTGCGGGGAGCCAGCTGGGGCTGGTTTTTTTTTTTTTTTTTTTTTTTTTTGAGGTGGTGACGCCTGACAGCATAAATAGAACAGCAGGCGCGATGTCCACTCGACGACAGAGTAAACAGCGCCTTCCCCAGCCCGGCGTGAGGGACGAGTGGCAGCCTCTTGCCGGAGCCCAGGCGCCGGGCCTGGTATTAACTCGTCATCTGAGGTCGAACGGCTCCGATTGATCGGAGGTGGTGGGACAGGCCAGGTGGGGGAGCGATGAGAAGGAGGAGGGCGAGGGTGTGCCGCCTCCAGTTCCTTCCGCGGCCTCACCGAGGCTTTTCGAAGGTTTCTCCTTCCTCATCGTTTCACTGCTTTGGATGCTCCTGATATGATGACAGCTTACATGCCAAGAGCTTCTCTGTGCTTCTGTCAGAGATTAAGTATCGAGGTCAACAGCTAATCAGCCCGTGAAGGGATTTTTTCTTTAGCTTTCTTTTTCTTTATTGAAGTTCACTGAGTGCCTGTGATGTGACAGCAAAGAGGCGGAGATCCTTATTATACTCCACGAACACGAAAGCCACGTCTGCCAATGAACTGTGGGTCAGGTTCAATAGCCACACTTGTTTCATGTTATGCAAGGATGCTGACACTTTGTTGCATGATCTGTGTGTGCTCGTAGAAGTAGGGGCCTGATCCAGAACTGAATATAAAATTCAGGGACTTTGTGAGCAACAAAGTAATGTAGTGCAATGTAATCAGTATTTATTACAATACGCAAAGTTTAGATTCAAACTGGTTTCAGGCAATTGCTGAAATCGCTTAAAGATGACTAAAAAATGGATACACTGATGTTTAAATTCTTAATACATATTTTCACACACATCCTCTTATGTACGTATCATTTTGACAGTTCTCAACAAGAGTTGTAGCGTCATTGGGTCTAACACATGACTCTCAAGCGAGTTGGAACAACAAAGCAGCTGAAACAAATCGCCACTCGGCTTTTAATAAGTCTTCACAAACAAAATTCTTAACATCAGTTTTGGGGCATTTGTTTCAGACAAATAAAGTGGACTCAAGAGAGCTACGCAAATTATAACAAAATGCCATCCAGTAGATTGTAGAAACATGTTGTCACAGCTTCCAAAAAGAGTTTTTTTTCCCTCAATCTCCTAATTTGCATGATGAACCCAGTCACAGACACAGATAACCATCCACACTGGGCTCATGCTGACTCGTATGACGAATCTGAGTTTAACTCAAAACAAAAAAAAACGTTGAAACACTCAATCGCATCAGTTCAAGTAAACAGCCTTAGAGACAAAGAAAACGTAGCTGTTAGCATGCTACCATGCTACAATGCTTAACAGCTTTCAGGCTTTGTTTCCTGACAATGCTCAGCATTGGTTCGTGTGGGAGTATTACGAAAATTTAAAAGTTGTCTATAATCGCATGGAGATTTCCAAAGTGTTCATTTTTTTCTTGTCAATCACTGACAGAAACGAGTGCAGTAGAGTCCCAGCCGTGGTTTGAAGCTTTCACCGAGACTGCTCTCATCGTTTCCCCCCCAAGCTTCTTCCCTCAGCAAAGGGAAATGGGTAAGAACATTAGAGCGACTGACGATCATTCAGCCAGATGCTCGACAGACTGAGCCTCACACATGGTGAACTCGGCAGTGCGCGTCCCCCCCCCCCCCATCCAAACCTTAACTGAGCCCAGAGGAGGAGCTAGCTCCCAGGATCCCCTGGCAACGCTGAATAGACTTTGCCAAGAAGCTAGCAGCGCCCGCAGACGGCTTATTATTCCGTTTAAAAGCGGAGTTAAGTATCCTTTTCATGGCGCCATCACTGTACCCCAAAGTTTTTTCCTTTTTTTTCAGGCCTTGAATGCTTTCTGTCTAATCGTTGGTTTGGCAGTTTCAATCACCCACCCAGGTGTTTGCTCCAAAGGAGACAACATGATGGCAAAGGCGATAGGTCCTCGCCGACATTGTTATTGCTCCGTGATAAGCTGTTACGGGAGGCAATGGGGGAATTTAACTGCGGGTAGAATATGGGCCATGGGCAGGAATCATCTTCCCCTTGTAGACTCGGAGACCACCTCCTTTGGATGAGAGGGGTAGGGGGTGGACGTTGTTGGCATGGTGCAGGAAAGTGGCTGCGGCCTTTCCATCACGAATCTGTTCCTGCGGGTTTCCCTCGTGCACGTCCGTCTGCAGTTCATTATGTTGATTTTTTTTTGTGTGTCCATGTTGCTGACAATTCCAAAATTGTTCTGCTTTGGAAAAAGACCATGTTCCTTTGTTTGTTTGTTTGTTTTTGTTTTGACATTGCCAGTTTCCCTCTAATAGGCCACACAAAGAAAAGGTTATGTTATACCCCCCCCCATCCCCTTTTTGTTTGTTTCTTTGTGGGCTGGGAAGCATTGCAAAAAGAGATGACGTGCAGACAGCTGCTCACAAAAACACGTTTTAAATACATTCCCCTTTGCGTGGATCTTTTCACAGCAATTCTTTTTTTGGGGGGTTTGCAGACAGCACCATTGAACATTTTAGCCTCGGTTGATGGCCCTGGAGCTTCGGCTTGTCAGGATCAAACGTGCCCAACACTCCGCTTATATAAACAGGAATGGTGGAATGTAAGAAGAGACGGGAACTTTTTCAGTTCAAAAGCGACTCCTTGTTGGGCTGTTTTGTTTTGGGGTTTTTTTTTTCTCGAGCCTGTCTGGAAATCAGCACCGGTGAAATGAAAACACCCGACTGAATATGAAAGTAACTCTGCATTCAAGGCTGTGTCTGATTAAAACAAGCTCAGCTGTGATCGCTCTGTTAGTGCAGTTCACCCGAGACCGTCAGAGAAAGGTGGCCCTTTAGACTCCACCGCTTCAATTAAAGCAGGGTGCGACAATGGACCCCAGATGTCTGCAACAGCAGTTCCAAACCCTTTCTCACCCTTTAGCCCTCACAAATGATTTCAAAATCAAAATAAGGGACACACACACACAAACACACACACACCACCGGGAACAACTTGGGGTTCAGCCTCTCGGAAAGGATGCTGAGTGAAGGGAAGTAACACCCTGTGAAAGGCCAGCAGTCCGTCAAAGGACAAGCATCGAGACACGAACACGTCTACACCTCAGTCAAGTTAATTCAGTCACCAGCTGCCCTCACGTGCACGATTTGTGAATACCTCCAGGACACCCACGGGGTGTGACGTGAGAGCTCTAACCTCTATACCAGCCTACACCCTCGTTCAGACCACCTCACTTCAGGCAAAATAGACTATTGTGCCAAACTAATTGCATATTTCTAAATGAAATGTTGCTTAACGCACTTTCAAGCATGTGGCAGATGATGCCTTACGTTGTCAGTGGTCCCGAACAGTCCATAATAGTTAGTCATAGTTAGTCATCGACTATACGTAACACTATTAGCCACTGGATCACCCGACTGTCAACTTTCAGCACCCCCAAAGTCCCCTTTTGGATTATGAAGGTATCAAGCTCTTTCAATTGCCTTGATAGATGAAACATTGTCCGGTTGCTCTATCATGTTGTTTATTTGCATGCGTAGAAAGACTTGTAGGTACCAGGTCTGAGCTAACTGCAGCACAGCTGACGTAACATGGAAAAAAATAGACGACTGCAACGCAATGCTCAAATGCAAGCGGTAACGTTCATCTCCCTGCACAGGACCATCGCTGTTGGGTGGAATGGAAGACTCATTTGCAGGGACTTGACTTTTCAGCTGATTGCATCACAAAACGTTGCATTTTGCCATTGCATTTCTAACAACAGTCCGAGAAGGTTATCTTGTGTATTTAATTTCTACGTACCTACTGATGACTGGTTTCGACTGAATCCTCACTAGAATGCAAACTCCCACGTTGGTGAAACTTTCACTACAATAGAGCCATTCTTTATTCAGACTACTGCTCTAAAGGATTAAAAATAACACTACATCTCCTTAACTTTTTCTCACTTCGGTGTTAAGTCTTCCATTCTCAACTTGTTGCAGTCAGTAATTCAATCTCCACTTTTATTTCTCGCTGCAGTGAAGACCAGGAAACTGCACCATGTGTGATCGCAGCTTTAATCATGCATTTGATCACTGCCGCTCTCCCGTCTGGCGGGGGCCGCAGTCAGAACGCGGCAGCATCACTAATTCATCGCGAGCGCCGTGCTGCTGGGGGAGCGTCTGCCAAAGCAAACCAAGCCCGTTCGCGTGGCGGCGTGTTCTGACATCGCGTTGCATCAACCTGCTCAAAGGTCAACTCTCTTTCCTCGGTGTTTCGGGACCTCCCAGTGTGTCGTTTTTGGTTCGCTTTGGCACCGCTGGCCTTCAGGGGAACGAAGGCGCGGACGTATCGCGAAGACAGCTGGCCGCAGACATACGGTGCGTGAATCAAAGGGAAAAAGGATGTGACTCACCGTTATTAATACTCTAATGAACAACTCCGGCAGATGAGCATGTTAGTTCTTTGCCATGACACTCTGCATCTGATTCACAATACAAATGGCGAGAAAGGAAGAACACAACACATACAGTGAAGAGAATCCAGGCGTGTTCCTTGACCGCGGATAGAATATTTATTCTAAGGCATGTGTGTAAACTTGGTGCATTTAGCTGCCTGGCCGTGGAGCTTCTTTTCATTAGTCACTCTGATAGTGACAGATATTTGTGTATATGGAGGAGTGCTGCTGCTGCTGCTCAGCCACACACACACACACACACACACACACATACTGAGTGCTGTCTGAGTGCAGTGTCCATTTCATGAGTGTTTATTCTGTGATTTGTCAGTGTTTGCATGCATATTGAATGTGACATATAACTGGCAGAGGATAAGGTGTGTGGATGCAAACAAGGACTTTAATTCCTTGGACTGTTGAATACATATAGGAAAGAAGTAAGTCCCCACAAGAAGACTTAAATAAGATCATTTGAGAAAGTACCCAAACTACCGTTCCACATGTACTGGAACCACTTGCGGAACCTCGTAGCCCATGGACATTCACTTTCGAAACCCTTGACAGACGGCGACTCTTAATTGATGCTTTGGATGTTTTGAAAACACAGCGGCACTGGTTAGAGGACATAGCCTATCGATTCTGGTGGAGCTTCCTCAATAATACAGTGAAAAAGGAGCCATTCAGGTATATTTGCTGTATAAATTGCCAGAGCGCATTAGGAATGCTCGGTAGAATGCAATTCTGAACTGATCCTTCAGGTATTTCGCACACGCACCGCTACTAGTCAGGGGACGAAGCGCATCGATTGCGCTTTTAGCTGAGGTCGGGTCGTGCCGGGTCAGGCCAGGTAACGTGAAGCCACGTCAGCGGTACATCTGTGCTTTTTTTTGTCCTCCTCAAACAACACTCTGAACGTCCGCATTCCCGCAAGGACTCAGATGGTTCACACCTCCAGCATTTACCAATAAATGAGGCCATCATAAAGCAGCGAAGCAGTTGGTAATTCAAATGCATTGTCTCTCTCTGCAGCACAGCGTTAGACATTTGTCCCCTGATCGGCCCCCGCCAACTTCCTGAGCACATTTCGCCAATGTGGACCGACATCTCTATTTGTGTGTCTGACAAAACACGTCCAGATCAACAGGCATGAGTAATTTGCCACTGCAGATGGGACTGCTTTTGGTTCTTCTCCGAATACACATTTTCCTTCTGTTTGCCCCAGAATGCAAAAATCTATTTCGGAGCAGCACTTGGCCATTTTGCACTTTGCCAACGAACGAAAAAATAAAAGATAAAAATGGAGCCCAGCATCTGAATTCACCCCCACAATCATCGTGCTGCTTCTCTGTTACTTCGGGTGGGAGATGCTGGGTAAAGATAGCGAGAGGGAAAAATACAACTCCCTGCTCCCTGGGAATCTGTTTTACTTGCATTGAGACAAACATGTCCAGTCGTCGTGGTCCCACATATAAGGATTTGATGATTTATTTACAAGAATTTACCCCAAATTTTGAGCAGGTGGGTGTGACATGCCAAGAAGCTATGCATAAAAGACTAATGTGTGATGGTGTATTCGCATGATCTTTGATCCTGGGGGGTGGAGTTTGGAGGGCTGGTGGATGGATCAGTGGCTTTAATGTGAAACAAATGTCATAAAAGCCTAATCAGATCACTTTCAAGACCAACGTCCAAAGCTGTCACTAATGATTCTATCGTTGCTTTTTTGAGTTACCTTTTTTTTCCTCTTGAACATGATGCAACTCTGTAATTAAAGGCCAGAGGGCAGCAAGCATTTTTAGAGCTGTTAAGTGGGAAATTGCAGGTTTGGCAGTTGTGTGAGACGGTGTCATTGTCACCGTTGTCTGTGTGGCAAAGAATCCCATTAGTGTTGTCAGCAGCTGCAGTTTCTTTAGGAAATACAAATTCATGCTGGCGGTTTAAAAGTATTCCAATATTAACTCAGTTTCCTCAGCAAAATGTGCAAACAAAAAGCACTCGGAGAGTGGAAACCTCCATCCAGATGCCCCTTAACCTTTCCCTTTCCCTTTTCAACCTCATACGCACCGTACTTTGTTTAAATTTAAATGGTTTTGATTATTATTTCAATCAGCCATTCGTGCCTTTTTTGGATTCCTTCGTTCTTCCTCACACACAAACAATCAAGGGGCTCCTCCAATGCTGGGTGGTTGTGGTGGTGAGAGTGGAGCAGTGCCGCCACCTTGAAGTGACAAAGGGCTCCACACCTCTTCAGAGCCAAATGACATCCACTTTCTCTCCCGAGGGGGACCTCCACAAGTTGTCATCAGCTGCCAGCTTTGTAAGAGTGACCCAGCCTACCACCTGAGCCCCTTTCACAGCATCGCTTTAGAACCAGCATGTGCTCACAGTCAGGCCACTTCTCTTCTCTCAAAAGGCAAAACCTGCGTCGTGATAAAAATAAAAGAAAGAGGAAAGCAGGAAGGGGTTCCTGGTTTCGTCAGTCAGTGGTTGGTACAACGCATCTCCATTCAGCCAGATTCCAGGCAGGTACTCCAGCACCATTCACCATAAAATATCCCACCCGCTCGAAGTCAACAGCCTGAGGCACTCCACGGCTGAGACTCGATACTCGGCACCACGAGCCACGCGTGGACTCCGCAGCAAGGCTGGAGCTGTTAGACATCGGAAGTCGAGGCTCAGAAGCAGGGCAGACTGTTCAAGAGACGTCGTTGAAGCTAATGAGAGGTCGGAGACGCAACCTCAATGCTCAATGATGACAGTGGAAGGCTCATATGAGGGATTTTATCTGATGCAGTGGCAGAGAAGATGCGGCCCAAACGTCCGCTTGTGACGTGATCATTACAACAAAGAATAAAGACGGGGTGGGGGCGGGGTCTTTCCTTCAATGGAGAGACCTGAACATGAAGAATCAAAACTGTTCACCTCTCGGTTCGTTACCTCCGTCTCCATTTGTCCTTCATACTGTAGAAAAAGGCCAATGTCAGTGTGGCTGTAAAAAACACCGGTGTGTCTTTGCTACATATCAGCAGTGATTCATCCACTTTTTTATCTTCAGCCATTTCTGAAGCTCGTCGTGAGAATGGTCTTTGAAGCACTTTTCCCCCGAAACCACCGGCGGCTCACACGGAGTTTAAAAGAGACGCGTGCAGCATTGTTTCTTTAAGACCAGAGTGGGACTCACATGTTAGCCTCTGGATATTTTTACCTGATAAATTAAGATTCTAAGATTGTTTACATACTGTACTGTCGTGCATCTTGTATATCGTTTGTATATCGTTTCTCAATCCTCACCAAGAGGATTTAGAAAGTAGCCAGATTTAGCGAAAAGTTCAAGTTAACAAACCTGCCATGGTGTGGCGTTTTCGTGGAAAAATGTAGGAAACACAAGCTACAACTCGGTGCCCCATGACTTTCCATCTTTCTCCTTCCGTGTCATAGTTTGTCATGACGATGCAGCATAACCGTGAGGCTCGGCTCTTTTTTTGATAACAACAAATAAGAGCACAGCGCGTCTCCCCTGCCAACAGTGTAATTTGACACACGGAGGATAATGAGCTCCTTTTTTTAAGATGCTACCAGCGGAGGTCAGAGTCCTCTGCCTGGCCCTGCAGCACAAACCAAAAAATGAAAGGATGGAGTCAGAAGTACCGATGTTAACATACGGAGACGAAATGAAAGAAGAGATGGTGCAGGAGAGAGAGAGAGAGAGAGAGAGAAGAAAAAAACACACCCACATACTGTCCACCTACACCACACAGCCATAACCTTCCACTTCACCATGAAGAGTTGTCTTCATCCAGCACTGCAAGTGCAAGCGTTTAACCTCTCACGGGGAGGAAATAGGTTTGACTCAGGAGAAAAAAAAAATACAAACAGGCAAGAGATGGTTTGTGTTTATCTCCTTCAGAACATTTTCAAAATAAATGCTTTTAAACAGCCTGTATGTGTTTTTTGGTTTTTTTGGGGTTATGCTGGGTTGACACGACACCCTTATTGCGGACGACTTGGTTTCAAAGACGGGTTGCTGGAGAAAAGGCCCCTTCAGTGAACAGAGAGTTCTGCAGATAAAGGATGAGCTGAAAGCAGGCATGGCACTCACTTGAAGCAGCACAGACGTAGTGTGGACTGCGGGGGAGCCTGGGGGTCTCGGCTCCCCACAAAGTAACACCAGCTCCCTTAAAAACATGATTTACTTTTGTGTTTGAGTCAAAAATGGTGTTTCTCATCTTTCAAAAAAATATTTGTTGGTGCTTTTGTTTTGTTGTTACAATCATAGATCGTGTATGAAATCAGGCTGTTTTTAATGTACGAAGGTGCAGGAAGACGATTATCACCATTTCACTTTATTTTACACTGAAGCATGGGGGCACCTTAACTGTTAAATCAGACGACGGAATATAAGAAAGTGGTCATTTAGAGTGAAATTGGAGAGGACTGATTCTGAGGAGCAAGGTGTGTGTGATACGTGCTTGAATGCGCTGTACTGACATGCAGCAAGCCGGCGCAGAGCTTCTTAATAATGGATGTGTTTTGAGTAAGTCCTCACTCTGAGGCATGTGCACCCAATAAAACCCCCCACAAATCCAAAAATCCATCTCGCCCAAGTGACTCTTTTGAGGACTCCAGTCGATAAAACCCCTTCGGCCTGAAGTTTAGCATGTTGTTGTGTTTCAGCCTTTACACTGGTTCACTTTGCGGTCTCCGTGCATTCTACTACAGACAGCTCAACAAATTGCCTCTGCACAAAAAGAATCCTTTCAAGGCAGATGGTCAAAGCTGAAAAAAGGCAGGTGGGTGGACCCACGCATGTTGTTACAGTCACAAGATGACATAGTTGTGGCAATTTCATCACAGTAAAGCAGAAAATTGAGTCAAATGTAAGCGGCAGGCCGTCCGAACACACGTCACCAAAGAGTGGACCTTTGGAACCGTAACCTTGTGATCACACAGATTGAGTTTGGGTGAGAGTGATTCCCTCTTGGCCCCACCCTGGTTTCCAACATTGCAGACCTGTGAGCAAGGCACTGACCCACCCCACCCCCATCTCCACCCGACTGCTTCCCAGGCACAATGCAGCCCTCCGGCAGCCCACTGCTCCTCGTGTGAGTCGCTCAGCAGAAGTGTGAACGGAAGGAATTGTCTCAGAATCCGTTAACTGATAACTTGACTGAGGAGGCGGGTCAGTGTACCCCCACAAGGAGCGTGCTCAGTGTTTCCCGCCACCCTCTGACTCCTCAGGCTTGTCTGTTTTTTGGGGGGGGTTTTTGAGAGTCATTAATCAACAGGAAGACTTCTCTCTGCCATCATCTGATTGGCTGTGGCTTTGCAATCAATAATTAAATTAGTGAGCCTAATTAAAGTCTGAATGTCAAATTCCTAACCCCACCATTAGTTTAACACTCATAAATATCGTCTCTGCTCATACAGGCTCCTTTTTTTTCTTTTTTACCTCATTTAACAGATGATAATGATATTCCAACTGTCCAGCTTAATCAGATCTGATATTTGGAACCTAATTGCATTCTTTTTTCCCCACACCAAATGATGGATTGCAGGATAAGACATTGAGCTCCCCTTCATTGAAAGGGTCTGGTAATGTGGGCTGTACGCAGCAGCTCCCGCAGCAAAAAGAAAATAAAACTAGACACAAGCGGTTATAGCGCGAGAGTGAAGAAGGGGACGACTATATTGATTTTCTCCATATATTCCTGCTTTGTTCGGTGAGTGGCTCCTCATTGTCAGCCCACAGCTGGAGGGGCCCGCTTTTGCAGAGAGCCGTCCTTGATCAGGGAAGTGTTTGATAGCGACTCGGCAAGTGTTTGGAAACTGTCTTGTTGGCTCCAATATACACAACATGAGCGAGGACGCGTCCGTGGGAGAGAGACAGCGAGAGAGACAACGCCGCGGCACGAGAAGCGCGCTTTGACAGCAAGCTCAACCCCGCGTGGAGGGTCTTCGCAGCCGTCCTATCTTCTGCTCAAGTAGAGACAAATGGAGCGTTGTCTTGGCACAACTTTGAAGGCAGAACTCAACATCAGTGGAAACGAGCTGACATCTATGAGCTTATTGGCCCCCATGCTGGAGCAACCAGCTGAAAAACAAAGGAACTGAGCATGTGGTATGGTCGTTACCGCCCACGGTTTGGCCTTGATTGATCAGACAAGGGTCTCAAGCCGGAATCAGTCAATCCAGTTCATGAGACGAGTTCACAACAGCAGGAGTCTCCAGCAACAGAGTCGCTGCAGTCCCTGCTTTCTCCTCCAAGCTCCTCCATTGTTCATTAAATAGAATTATCATAAAGCCATTACTAGAGTATGTAAAACATGCTAACGGTTGCTGAAAGTTCAAATTTGCCATAACATATCAAGTCAGAATGCATCAGAGGGAGATAGATTACTTTTGTATTTATGTTTTGGCGTGAGTGATATTTGTGCCAATTTGCGATCAGTTACATCAAAACATTTCGACAATGAGCCCCGTTGGTGAGGAGTAACGAAGTCGCCTGCTTTTTGATCAATTAACACTTAGCAACCTCGGCATGTGAAGCTAAATCACTGAAACTATAGCTAATGAGCTCAAGTAACAGTCTGCTTTCCTTGCAGTCCAAGTCATAATCCAAAGTGAAAAAGAGATCAAACAAAAAGAGAGGAACGTAGTTTAGAAAGACACATACAGCCCCCCCTGCAACTGCCCAATCAAAGTTTTGTTCAACTTCTGAATGACAAAAAAAAAAAAAAAAAGATGTTGGAGCAACTTCAAGCAAGGGTCTTTTTGACATATTGTCTGCTTTGGCCAAGGCTGTACACCCCCCCGCCCCCCCCCGGAAAAAATTGGTTCAGCTTCAGATAATGAGACTTGGACACATCACTCACAGACGAAGCTTAACTAGCCCGTCTGAAGTCTTTTTATCATGGTTTGATGCTCGGCCAGCGGAGGCTGAAACTACAAAATCTAATGCAGTTACTTCGCCAATTAAAGAGACAAGCTGGAATTTTTGCTTCCTTCCAGTATTTTTCCTGCTAAATACAAGCTCTTCGTTCTCATTCGCTGTCTTGTCATGTCACTCGGAGCGTGTAAGTGAGGGGCCCATGTGTGTGTGTGTGTGTGTGTGTGTGTGTGCGTGGGTGGGTGGAACAGAAAGCCTAATGGGTCACACTGTCAGTTTCCTGGCAATTAGCCCGCCGTTCACAGATTGATTTGTCTGTAAAAAGGGAGGTCGTGCGGCGAGGTGTCGGGGCATCGGGGGCTGGTAGCCTGGAGTCTGGAGCGGTTACAGCGGTCGTCTGCTGTTCGTCTTCTCTGCTTGAGCCCCAGCGCTGGCTCCGGCAGCCGCAGTTCTTCTTTTGATGGGTGATTAGCTGTCTTGCCTGTCATCCCCCCGGTGTGCGCATGTGTGCATGCGCGCTTTCGATGGATCGGCCCCGTCTCCCATTTTCCGCTAGTTACTCTGAAATCCACGTGGAGCCAGTTCAGGAACAGGCATGCACATAGACAGCTTGTTACTTCTGATAAAGAGTGTTTTTTTAAAAGGTAAAACGCATCAGATTTATAGTTACACAGAGTCAGGAATAAAATAATAAAAGCCAGGAACAACCTGGGAAGTGAGTCATAACGTTATGGAAATTCTATTAGGAAGAAAACATGTCAGTTTTCGAGGTCCGAGTGTCCTGAAGGGGTCCCAAGATGATTTCACCTCCATTGCAGGAGAGGCAAGACCCAATGTAAGTTTAGTCTGAAGCTTAACACACACAAGATGAGGAGACATAGGAATTATCGGGTCAGCTTTGTGTCAATCGAAGAGATTATCCAAAGTGACATCTCTCATGTTGTTTACTGCTTCAGATCAGAGTCCAGTCACTGTCGCGCTCCAACCCTGACCAGTCATCAATCCATTCATCCATCTTTATGGACGACCGAAGGTTGCAGGGGGCTGGAGCCAATCCCAGCTGACATTGGGAGGAGGCAGGGCACACCCCAGACAGGTCACCTGTACATCACAGAGAGACAGAGGGAAACACAAGCACATGCACGTTGACCCCCACACGGTTGCCGGCTTGCGTGACTGTGAGAGGAACCAGTTATTCTACCCTCACATCACCCTGTCCCAACTTTCTGTGCTTGTGATGGATGATGCAAATGCACTTATGACTCTATGGCACCAAAACAAAGGCCAGCTTTGGATATTTAATTAACATCGGTGGAATGGATACAATCTGTGCCAATAACAAAGTGTAGCAAATCTGCAATACCGTATTTTGTGTCATGTAACTTTGCTAGTTTTGTTTCTTTCTGAATTGGGAATGTGTAAATAGATGCAAATATGTGTCAGTTTTGCATTTGTTGCTGTTAACCCTGGAAAGTTTCAACTATAAGTTCTGTTTTCACCACCACCCCCACTGGCTCTCAGCAAAACATTAAGTTTCAACTTTGTAAGTTCCAGCAAAGACACAATTTTAAAATGTGTTTGAAAACAAGCTGTTGGCAAGTGAAGGATTTCAGAATGCCAGCGACTTATATGTCAGGAAGCCATGCTGAACGTGCACTTTGGTTTTCAGACATTTTCAACGGCTAGCATACTTGGTTAATGTGCCACTCATCCACCAAACCAAGCTGGAAAGTCACAAGTAAGGAAGGAAGGAAGGGAAGGAAGCGAGACACTGAAGGAACGCTCAGCAAATCGCATCGCCATTAACACTTTGGAGTGCTGTTGCGCTCCGTTTGTCTCAGAGCAGTCAGCGGTTGTGTACCACCTCAGAAAATTTTTGATTCTCGAATTGGCAATTGTTCCCACCATGGTGACAAATATTCATCCAGTCGTGGTACAGCCAAGCATTCAGCTGCAGCCATGCAGTTCGAATAATGAAGAAGAGGTTTTTTACACAAACTTGCTCTTCTCATGTATATTTGGTGGTATTATGTTGGTATTTCTTCGTTAAATTCAATACTTTATTAAGCAGCAATGTTTTCTCTACCACAAGTAAGTGTGTGGGTACCATTCACGGTACTCATAAGACAAAGCCTGTTCTGTTCAACATTGTTGATGTTTTTTGAATAACCATGTATTGCTTTTCAAAATGGCCTCGAAGCAATTTAATCATTTGCATTATTCTTGAAAGAGAATTAAAAAAGATGTCCTTGATCTCAGTTTTAGACCTTTGGGAGAGAGAAAATATATATGCTTTATGTCCTGCTTTTCTTCCTCTGAAGAGAGAGAGCCACAATTATCTCGGTGAGGATAGCGTCCTGTGAGACCTTGTGTGTTCTCTAAACTCTCAGAGAGAGGAGTGACTCGTCAGGTGAGGGGGCCACGAGGACCAACCGTCTGTCGTTCCGTAGCTAGGGTGTGGGGAGAGGGGGGGGGATAATTGAAGTGCTAAGATACAGATTGGCTCCAGCCTCTGTTACTCCCCGAAACTAGCATCTGGTGAGACCGATTTGAAAAGCACAAGAAAAGCAGATGAATCAGACAAGGAGGCATCCAACTGAGTGCAGTCTGCCAACGGCTGCAGCCCCCCCTCCCTCCCTCCCCCCCCGCCCACTCTCCCAGACCCACCTACCTCTCCCTCTCCTGTTAATTTCAAATTAATTACTCTCGCTCTCGGCATATGGTGACGGAGCGTTTTTGTGTGTGTGTGTGTGTGTGTGTGTGTGTGTGTGTGTGTGTGTGTGTAATCACCTCTGAGAATGCTTGTTCAGGTGAGATGCCAACTGGAGGTGTAAGCTGAGGTGGGCCTCAGTTGACGGAGACGTTTGGGGAGACAGTCAGAGAGAGAGAGAGAGAGAGAGAGATACACCTGCTCGATCATGAACACAACTTTACAAATCCTGGAGATGAGCAGACCGCCTGTTCACGTGATGAATTGAGCCCATCCTGCATGTTGATGAATCCACCTGCAGTACCCCCCCCCACTGTCACTTTTCTTCGTAATCATGTGCGGAATGAAATGTGTGGCATCGAGCCAGAGAGAGCGCCCCTCCCCTCCAGGAATGGGATTTGCTTCACGCTATCAGAGTGTCCATAGTAATTCAGATTGATGAAAGATAGGGAAAAAAGTGATTGTATGGGGGGGGGGGAGACGGACAGCTGTATCACAGATAAATCTTCTCTATCTCCGACCCCAGCCCGAATTGACAATAGTTTCGCAGTGAGCGGCTTCTTACGCCGGAGCCGGGTAGTTATTTTGCCTCCGTCACGCATGTTAGTGAGATGTCAACTGAGCGCCGCAGCTCCCGGCGTTCAGCCGCGCGCATGGGGATGTGTGTGAAATCATGTGGAAAGTTCCAGAGCAAATAACGAAATTGATATAAGTCGGAACAAGACAAGAGGTCGGGCTGCTTCCTATGAATATGCCTGCGGGAAGGCAACACTACACAACCTCCAAATCACTGTGTCAGGAGAAGACGTCAAATATTCTCTCAAAATGAGGACGATTTTAGATTCCGATGGTTTATTCTAAGCGCTTGTACGTGACCGCAGAGTTGTTAGTGTTTCTCCCATGAAATGTACAACAAATGAATGGATTGAGACTTGGATGAATGGTGTTTTTGTGCCAATTCAACAATCGATTCTCAGCCTAAAGCTTGACTTCCAACTAAAGTCTCCTGGTCACTGTTTTAATGCTCAGTTACTGACTTACTGGTTTTAGTTGTGGCTCGGTTTGCCTTCGGAGTGAATGTGCATTTTGTTCCACGTTGTGAATCATTAACATTAGCAGACCCCCCAGGACCAACCATGTCCAATAGAAGTTGTCCAATCCATTACCAAGCTTGAGCCCATCTGGAATATGAAGAGGCAAACATCTCTGGCCTGTCCACCTTATGTTTCCCACATGTCGCACTTCCACGGGGACGATTTGTTTGGTTTTCCTTTCTGGAAATGAAAGTGTCGCAAGCATTTAAAAAGGGAGCATATGCCATGCCGTCGCAGGGAGGTCACAAGGTCACAAAATCACAGGTCTCCTGCCAAACACGACTGTTGGCGTGGGCAGTCACGATGGCACAACCCGATGCCCCATCAAGGCCAGACACCGGGGTGATCAGATGGCGAAACCGGACACTCTGGCTTTAGGAGCCGCCACCCTCTGCCGGTGAACCAAATGGGGTGCAGGTGTGTGGGACACACAGAGGGCCGCATCTGACCTGCGACCAAAAATGACGCAGCGCTCCTTCCTGCCAACATGAGGGCACAGGGAAGCTCGACTCGGTCGTCCTGGTATCAAATCTTGGCTGAGGCCAGTGTCTTCTCCCTCACTCTCCCCCCTGCTCGCCTCTTTCCTGAACGGGCTCATTAGTTTTTGATTGATCTTGTTATATAAGACTGACTGTCGCTGCTAAGGTGGATTTTCGACTACTTTGAAAGCACCAAAATGAGAGGTTCTCAAGCTTTTGCCGAGGCTGATGATGAGGCCGGCCTGTTGCAGGAGAGAGGAGGAGTGGTCCAAACCATGTGGGGTGGGAGCTCCAGCACCAGCATGGAGGAAAACTGCACTACAGTATTGACTTTTCCCTGTAAGCTTTACCTCCTGTCGACATCTGAATCGACAGTGCTCCCTTTGATACACAGCGGAGTCCGGCTGGACAACACTGACATTCTTGTTCGGTACAGTCAATAAAAAGAAAAAAAGGAAAAGAAAAAGTAGTAGAAGTGGAAGAGAACAAAACTGTGGTTCATATATCAGACCATTTCGGGGGGGGGGGGTATCCCTAAAAACATGTTTTTGAACTGTTCATCTGAAGTTGATGACCGTCTGCTGACTGTCTATCCGCTGTCACTCGCACAATAAACCCTGTTGGGATGCCCAGAATGAAACTTTTCAGCTGAGGCCGCTACCTTTTTTTCTTTTTTTTGCAGGCCTGCGATGAAGCAGTGATGTCCCATAAAGCAGTTGCTACAACCGCACTTACAGTTTAGTGGCTGCTGAGCCGAAGGGATCGAGATAAAACTGTACAACCTGCTCCGACCATTGACCAGCTGGATGCGGGGCTGTGCTGTGGAGGGAGATGCAAATTAGCACTTCCATTAAAGTAGTCAATGGGAGGTCAGGAACCCCATTACACTACTGGTAAATGCAGTTTATTACTGTTTCATGGAGGAAACTGGCGGCTGTTTGGTAAGACAAGAGTGCGGGAAGAAGCCAGGCCTTGTTTTTGAGGATGAGTGTGAGTAGGCCACATGTATCAAATAACACCTGCTGCCTCCTGCTGAATCCTCTCATCACTTCAGTTGAAAAGCATCTTTTACAAGCAAATGAGACCAATCAAAAATGTACTTTGGTTCCTACTTTAAGTATACTAATGCATCATAAAAAGTAGCGAACACTTTCCCTGTATGCATTCAGTGATGGTGCTAGTTGATACAGTTAGCAACTACTGTTCTGAAAGTTGCCGTGGTTCCCGCCATTGCCCCACAGTAAGGTCCTGGGTTTTACCCAGGAGGGGCCGATCAGTGATGAGTCCCCGTGCTCCTTGTGGACACTCCTGTTTCCTTCCAATAGTCCAAAAACCAGCATTCAAGGTGTGAAGGTGTTTGTATGTGATTGCATGTCCCTGTCTTTGCCCTTTGGTGGACTGCTGACCAGTATCAAATATACTGACAATGCAAACAGGCAATTTTTACATGTTTCCTTATCATTTGCTTTACTTCTATCAAACATCTCACCTTATGTTAGGTGTGCAAATTTGAATTTAGCCTCTGATATTTGATAGATTGCATGTTTTCCAAAACAATGATGAAGTGGCTCAAATACAACATGAGAAACCAACAAAAGTTACCACGTTTTCAGGCAACATTCAGAGGAAATCAAACGAAAGTTTTAACTGACTTTTTTATGTGGTTTTGATGGGACCTTTAAGAGTCCCATTGTACTCAGAAATAAGCTTCACAGAAACAGTTGGTGGTATATAATTGTTCTATTTAGGACGGAATTCTTTTCACATTTTTTTCCTCAGCGAAATTAGAAAAGCAGAAAAAGAAATGAAAGGAATCCATAAAGTGTCTTTTAACGAGATCTCTCCTCTCATTACCATTAAAAGCTCCTGCCGTAGAGCATCAGATCAAATGAGGGCTCCTCGGAGAGTTATTGGCCGACACTGAAAGTCAGAAATTGCAAACAGCTCTGACGAGAAGAAGCAGACACACGGGCGGGTTTGTCTGCGTCACTCTTGGGCGTGTGCCATTAAAAAAGAAGCCAGTCCTGTCGACATCCTGCCTAAAAATAACCTCAGGGCTCCTCGTGGCCACTAACTGTGTTTGGGGCACAGACACAATAACTACAGCTCTGTGTGAATGTCTCTAAATGTGCAGTCCAAGCAGGTCTGTGACAGGTCGAGCATGTGCTGCCTTCTGTCCCTTCCCCCTCTCTCACATACGCACGCACGCACGCACGCACGCACGCACGCACGCACGCACGCACGCATATCTGCTGACATGCTGACAATGTGCTAAACACATAGTGGCAATGAAAGCTAAGTCGCCTCTCTGATGATGTTATTATCACCCAACCAAGAAGTCATTTGATCTTAGAATTACATTTGGTTGTCACAATATCATTCGTATTATTTAGTTTGAGATGATTTAACGTTGGTAAGTAAGATTGTTTACTTATTTCTCAGCTCCGTTGTGCCAAATGAACTTGGAATTGTCAGTCCTTTCTGAGGACACACTGTTTTAAGGCAGTGCTTGTGTGTGTGTGTGTGTGTGTGTGTGTGTGTGTGTGTGTGTGTGTGTGTGTGTGTGTGTGTGTGTGTGT
>JASSRZ010034162.1:0-18297 GCA_032164315.1 Malacoctenus gilli | reverse complement strand
CACACACACACACACACACACACACACACACACACACACACACACACACACACACACACACACACACACACATCTCACTGATAATTAGCATATAAATGGTGACTTTTATTCACAAATTTCCCTGATGTTCACACAATAGTTCCCATGAATACAG
The DNA here is from genome assembly GCA_032164315.1 of Malacoctenus gilli. NCBI lineage: Eukaryota > Metazoa > Chordata > Actinopteri > Blenniiformes > Labrisomidae > Malacoctenus > Malacoctenus gilli. The sequence goes on along the minus strand of JASSRZ010034162.1, from coordinate 18,143 downwards.
AGTCAGAGCTTACATTCAGATAAAGCCTGGAGAGTGGAAAGCACACAGCGTTTCACCAACCCCCTCTTTAACAAAACAAAAAGGCAGATCAAACAAAAAAAAAAAACACACAATACATTTTGAATTAAAGTGCCCTTAATATCATTACTTTATTGGGAAAAAAAGAAAAAAGGGCGTTACTTTACTGTCTGAATTCTTGAATGTGCCGGATGACCATTGTACCATTCGGTGGGCTACATTTCACCAACTTATTCACAGCTTCACAACATGAGGATCCATGTGTCCCCACTGATGGTGCGTCTGTGTGATCAAACTAGGAGGAGATTGTCCATTGCAGCAGGCAGGCGGCAGCAAACATCAAGACAAGCAGAGGGCTTCCCGGCACCAGTGACGGACCTGCGTTGTCCGTGCCTGTGTCGTCCGTGCCTGTGCTGTCCGTGCCTGTCAAGTCTAGAAAGAGTGTGCTTGTTATTCAAGTTACAAGCCAACAAGCTCATGAAAAGACTTTGTAAAAGATATGTTTGTTTTTCTTTGGGACCCTGTGTCAGTTTTAGCAAAACAACTTTTAAATGCAATAAAAAAATAGGACTACATTTGTTCAGCGGTTTCATCACAGACATTGTGTGACTTGTGAATTAATGTCATATTCTTCTCTGCTCATCACAGGTCAGTTTTCTCTAAGTATCATTGGGATGTTTGTTTGCAATGCCTTCTTTCCACTTCATTTTTTTTTTAATTAACAGCACTTTTTAAAAATATTTTTTATATGTTTTTTTTATCCATATTAAAACTGCAAAGTCTGAAAGCAAATCACATGCTCCACATTCGATAATTTAACAGCAACCAACATGTTGGAGGCTAATTTCAGACAATTGATAACTTCTGTACATGTAACATTTGTATTTGCACTTACTTCTGCAAAGTTGAGAACTGGAGAAGATGCCCAGATTCTCGCTGGTTTCAATGAAGCTCAGCGAAGTCGCGTTGATATTCCCTTTGAAGACACAGAGAATGTTGCAATGCTTATTCAAACACAAAGAAAACACATTGTGCAATCACCGAGTTGATCCGGGAAAGTCAACACTGAATTTTGGAGCATTTGTAAAACTATGTCCCACAGTGTCCAGATAATCACTCAACACAAAGACCAGAGAAAGTTTACCTTCCTGCTGAGTCAGTTTGTGCACGTTGCAGTGTGAGGCCTTTTTTCACTTTTCAGTTTCAGTCTGGCTATAAATGTCTGCTTTTTTTTAAGCGAGCTTCATGGCTAAAGGGAGCCCGCTGGGGAATCACTGCAATCGCTTCAACTTCTGGGAGGCCTGTGGTGGTATAAATGCCTGTCCTGTGCTATAGTGTGTGAAACCCCTTCACAGACACTCCTCTGTTTCCCTCCCGGGACCGAGCGAGGGAGGGAAAACAAGACGCAAAGACACCCAACTCCGGCCTCGGGTTACCGAACAATTTTTCAGGTTTTCTAAAGATTTTCAGTGGGTATAATTGTTCATTGTCCTGATGCCCCGACACACAGCTTGCCCTGCCTGCTCCCAGAAGCCTTGTGTAACCGAACGCTGCAGACCTACATGCTGCCTGATAAAAGCCAGTCTGATGAGTCGAGATGATATCACATCACACATTATATTCGTCACAAAATACAAAGCTGGGCAACCCTAACCATCAAAAACACATTTTATACGCTGGCTCTTTTTTGTTGATTTAATCCTTTTGATTTGCAGCACTCTTCAGTTCATGTACTTGTTGGCCCTTACGAGAAGCTTCCAAAGTGTTTTTGACATCAGGAACTATTACCTCACCCTACATTAATTGACCTCTGAACAAAAATGTTTTTGTGAAAGGTGGAGATCAGTTAGTGTGTGTGCCCAAGGCATTAGAGCTGGAATGTCTGCATTGTTGCGTATAGCAGTATTGGCAGGGAGTGATCTGACACACCATCATCTATATTTAAAACGCATGTCACTTCAACTCTTCCAAGAATTTTCATGACTTCGGAAGAGCTCACGCTTGCTTTTTCATCATCGTTCCTTTGTCTGTACTTTTTTTTAGTTGGCTTGCGGAAACGTTTCCTCACTTTGACAGGGGAACACTGTTCAATAGCTCTTACCAGAAATCATGTAGTCGACCTGCTGGCAAGATCCATTCCCTATTGACACGGGCGAATTGGGAAGGATGGTGACTCTGTATGGATCTATTCCCAGCCCGCTTGCCACTATCCTGCGGAATGCGTATCTGTATGTACAGAAAAAAGCACAACCTTTGTCGATAAACAGTGGATTGATCAAGTACAGGTACTCAAAAATACACACATTTCAGACAGACACATGATGGAGTCGTGGCTTGTGCTGTTACATCACAAAAAGACAGAGGTTTAAGTCCAGGTGTCCTTCTCTCGGTCTTTTCCTTGTGTAGTTTGTATGTTCTAGGCCAAAAACTGCCGGCACCCAATGTGTGTGTGAGTGACTGCCTGTCTGTGGTAGAGTGACCTATCCAAATCATTCGCCTTTCAGTCATCGTGATCGCACAGAGGCCTCAGCGTGCTGCCACCCACAGCCAGGCTCTGTAAAGTCCTGTGGAATGCCTTGTTTCTGAATACTACCAGCAAACGAACTCACTTTCCTTTGGTTTTTGGTTTAGTTTTGCCAAGCTGCCTGTTTCAATACATGCAAACAGGTCATCTGAGTTTACAGTCACTTGAGCTGCAGTGTTGAGGGTTCTTAAATAGCGTGCACCCACAGCCGCCATAAGGAAGCACTGTAAAGGTTGACTGCGTGATGGGGATGTATTTATTACAATCTGGCCTAATCAAAGAGACTGAATTATACATCTCACACGCAGGTCCGTAACAGTGAATTGGCAAAAAGGCACATCATTTGTCTGCTGTTAATTAGTTCCCCTCCTCACCTTAGCCAGCACATCTTTAGCTATTTGATTTTGGTCATCTTTTATATTCCATTTTGGATAATTCCGAGTACAACAAAGAATCTTTATTGGCATTTTTTTTGTTGGAACAATCACCACATTCTGTTCCAATGTAAATGTCCTCAACTAAGCCATGAGTTGGCAAAAAAGAGCAAATAAGGCAGAGGAACATTTGATATTCTGGGTTTCATCACTTTGAGGGATCAGCTGTGTGATGAAGTACTTGTGAGATTCAGTGACAAAGAAGAAGACACTAAGTGTTTCCCAAGTCTCTGTGGTTTTTGCGACAAACAAAAAAACTTCTCTAGAAATGCATTCAGAGCTTTACCATCAGTTGTGGTCCTGAAACCACAAAGACTCATCTTTTAAGTGAAAAACTTTGCTGGGAGAGTTTTTGCAAAAATGCTTGCAACAGTCATCACAACCTGCCTTTGGATACAAAGGCCAGGCACTTCTGAAGGACTGAGAACTCACGAGCATTGTGGTCAGAATGTTGCAACACAGCTTAAACATCAGCACAGCAAAGACTTTGGTGGTAAAACTTAACCAAAAAAGTTGACGCTTTGAATATCTACCTTTTCCCCAGTGTTGATATGCACACTTGCCGGTATCATTGGCAACTTCATGTGAAATACAAAGTATGAATGTTTCCAACATCATGTTGTTAGAGTCTGTCTTGTCTTTGGACAGGATTTGCACATGCTCCTACACAAGCGCTGTCAGAACGAACACGAAACGTAAGCACATCTCTTTCAGCTGAAGTCACTCCTACGTGTTACCTGAGAATCTGCCGAACATGCCTGCAAGCTACGATTCCTGTTTACAGACACCTAAATCTATGGCAGATAGATGTCAGTGGGGATTACAAGAGTTTATTTACATGAATTCTATTTTACTGTCTTCCTAAACACCCTCTGGCCTAAAGTGAAAGTCGAAAAGTAATGCCTGCATCGCGAGAACAAGCAAACAGACCGACTGGACTTGGACCGTGATCGTTTTGGTATGGTGAGTTCCAAACCACAACACCACCATGCAGGCAGTCTCCTAATGATGTTGGGACATGCAGTACATGATGTGTTTCTCACCGGTTGAAATTGGTGACGGTCGTGAATATCTGCCGAGCTGATGGTGATTCGGGGATAATGGTGGCACAGGCGACCGAACCGTCTCCACCCTTCAACACCAGAGACCTGTTAACCACTGAAAACACACACAAATTCACACAAATTACATCTGGTCTTTGTCACTTCACAACAAAGATAAAACAGATCATTTATGAGTGCTGAGCTTGGATCAATGGACTTGGTTTTTACCATCCCCAGACACACTTTTAGGTTTCCCACTCATTTTACCTGTGTGGTCTCCAGCGAGTTGAATAATGCTGTCTGTTAGATGCTGTCTCAGGGTCAGACTGATGTTGCCATGTCTTGTGGATATCTCCCCCATCACACAGCTCAGTGGGTTCTCTAATGAGCAGCTGGGACTCTAAAGGAGAAGGAGAGAAATATAGAGGGAAATTGTATTTTTATCTTTAAAGGAAGATTTTGGCACTATTCATTCATGTCTGACAATAGTGACATTCAATGGACAAAAAAGGTTTCATTTTCGGGCTGAGACAGTGTCTGTGATTTCTCGTTTCTCTCTCAAATCGTCATTCCAACTCTTTTTCAAAAGATCACTTTTTGTCATTCCGTTAAAATACTCTTATCAGTTTGTTGTGCCTGTTATTTGATGCTGTTATGATGATACACGTGAAGTAATTTAAACCCGTTTACTTCCTTAAAGTGCAGCTGGGGTAACCCCAGTAAAGCAGAAGTAGGATGTCAAGTGTAGTGACACCACACATTAAAACAAAGGTCAAAGCAAACAAACAAACAAACAAAACAATACAATGGAAGTTGATCAAGTCTATTTTGTTCTGTTGGTTATAAACAGTCATTAACCCAGATGTCCTCGGTGAATCCTACTCTTTTTCACAACCAGAAACTTTTCAACTTCACTTTCAATTCGTGTAGCAATCTTTTGTTTTTAGTTTTACTTTCTCTTACTCTGTCTTTGTTGGTCAGTTTTGATTAGGCTGATCTTACCCCCGACGTCATGTTGAAGGGATTGAATGCGCCTCCCAGGTCATTGCACTGGCTGTTGCTGTCACTTGGTCGCTGCTTCATGATGTGCATAGAGGCCAAGGTTGTCTGTAAAATGAGAAACAACCAGAGTACAAACAGGTTTGTTTTTCTTCCTACTAGTTTGTAACAATTGATAACTTGTCAAAAACACAAAATGTTAAAAGGAACTTAAAATTGAAAATATCTATTCTGAAGATTTCCATGAAATTGCATGACCACCATCAATTTATCATTGAAAAAAAAAAAGCTCGGTGAACAGTTACTTCTGAAATTATCTTTGCAAAATCTGTCTTCCTTGAGATAATCAACGACACATTTTTGTGGCTTTTTAATTGGTTGTACTCACGTTTCTGCTTGTCATGACGTCCACCTCTAGGGTAGTATCGCTGAAGCTTCCATCAGGAAACACTTGCTGGAGCTGTGACAGAGATCAAGGTGTTCTAAAACCATTTACAATGTTTGATAGACTGAAATTAGTGGTTATTCTTGGACTCTTGATGGGATTTTCATGTTGTGAAGGTGGCATGCTTTGCTAAAATGCAGTGTCAGTAAAGTAGGCAGACGAGGTAACTCCTCACTTGCTATTAGTGAAACTACATTTCATTGATTGAAGCCTATGACTGGATTCTTTGTCTCGTGCAGGATGCACGTTGTTTTGAGATATTGTACGCTTTCATCCATCGATGCGGTGCAGGGCTCAGTATGGGGCCTTTGGAGGGCAGCTGACAGAGACAGCTGTTCCCTCAGTGAGGCTCCCGGTTCAGGGAGCCAGGATGCTCTCTGAGCCAGCAATCAGATGCTAAGCTAAGCTAATGATTTCGCCCCTTCTTCGCTTGGCTCCCAATTGCACGCCACCACAGGCTTAATGAATTCACTGTCTGTCCAGTGCAGCAGAAATGCTGTCATGTTTTCGTGGCAGCTTGGCTCCTGATAAGTTAGCAGGAGAGAATTCGTGGGTCCTCTCGCAAAGACAAATCCGACCTGGGATTCTTTAAATGTGTGATTGTCAACTAAAAAGGCTATTATTCTAGTTTTGTCAATGGCTGTGTTGGATGAATTTCACCTGGTCAATTGACAAACAGAACAAATAATAGTACCTGTTGAGTACTTTTAAAATCTAGCATGGTTTTAAGCATGATCTTTGTCTCTTGGGGACAAATTGTCTCACTTGACGCCACTTGAGTATGAAGCTTTGGATAACACGTTCGGACCTGCCCGAAGCTAATGCATCAAAGCTGCCTTACCGATCAATAAGACACATTTATAACTTGGATGTTACTGTACAATCTTTTCTAGATTTTGGGTTTCTTACCATTCTGACAGTGCCATTAACTGAACCATTAAATACGGCTTTGGCAATCACCCATTGTCCATCGGTGTTTTGAACAGCTGAGATGTTTGAGCACCGCAATCTGCAGAAAAAAATACACGGACACACGTGCAATAAACACTGAGAACATGTTTGGGATGAGCAAGCAAATACAAATCCTGAAAGATTAACTGCAAGGATTTTCTACATCCCCACATTTTGTTGCATCATTCCTGAGGAATGAAGAAGACAGCTCAGCTATTACAATAGCAACACAGAGATGACGCCATGTTTATGACACATCATACCTATAATTGCTCTTAATAAGTGTTGTTGTTGTGATACGTTGTGGGTGCAGAAACTTGGTATTCTATTCATGTCACAGAAGCTTTCGTGACCAATGTTTTTTTTTTTAATAACTAGCTTAACTTGTTCCCATTTCAGGTCTGTTGTATTAAGTGTTAAGGTGGAATCAACAGTTCCCTTTTCCCAGAAGTACTTCACCACGTTGTAATGATACAAGTTCCATTCTTTATTCTTCAACAAAAAGGAACCTGAGGTCGACCTGCAGTTGAAATATCTCCAGTTCTCCATTTTACATTCATTTTTCGTTTTGTTTGTTCCTTTTGTTCTCACGACAATGCAAATATTTTCACACACTTATTCTCACCTTGACCCATTGGTGTAGTGAACCACAATTGATCTTCCGATGATGCTAAAGGGTCCGGTTAATGGCATGTCAGGATCCTTGAACACAGCAGTTAGGTTGCTCCGATCGGTCAGCAGCCCAAACTTCCCGCTGATGTCTCCGACCTCATATTGGTCCACGGTGCCATTTCCAGGTGGAGGGGAGTTTGAGATGTTGAAGCCCAGGGGATTGTAATGGCCCATGATGTTTTCATTCGAGCAAGGATCTGTGCTGCCTGATCTGAGGGGCAATATGTGGACATGGTAGCCTCCGGCTACGGAGTTCAGGTCCCTCAGTGACACATTTATAGTTGTCGGGCCTAGTGGGACAGCTTGGGAGAATTTGATCTGGCCAATGGACATTCCAGGGCCAAACCAGTTACCTAGTCTTGCCATGGGGACCCTCATCATTGTGACATTGGCACATGCAATCCTTGGCCCTCCTCTATTTGCCTCGTGGAAGACTAAAGAACGACCAATAACGCCTGACATGGACAACCAGGAGGTGACATCAGTAAAGAAGTATTTGGCTTCCACTACTCCTGCGTTGGTGCTGAGATTTACTGTGCTGTGTTTGCTAGAAAGGTCTCCCACCTCACAGGAAAAGGGGCGAGAGGGAGCACAGTGGAGGGCATAGCTGCTGTCAGTCGTGTTGATGTTAAAGGGGTTCCAGTGACCTCCTACTGAGCTGCAGCGCATCTCATCATCATCTCTCTCCGTGCTAATGGGGTATGTGTGCACATGCCAGTTGTGGTTATTGGTAGGTGTCATTGAGGGCGTCCCATAGTACAGGTCCATAAAGATGGACACATCAGACAATGGGTTGTCCACCAGCTGGGTGAACCAGACCTCACCAACAACAGATTCCTGGAATATGGCCTTGCCCACAATCACATCACCTGGATAGCTGATGCTGGCACAAACGAATCGGGGGCCACCTGGCAAGTGAATCACAACCGAGCGGCCGACAATGCTGTTCTGTCCAAACAGAGGGAGATTAAAATCGTCGAAAGTCATGTCCGTCTCATTCAGACCGGCAAGGGACCCGTGCTTGGAACTGAGGTCACCAGTTTCATACATGTCGTGCGTTGATCCAGGCATGGTTGGGTATGTTGGACTGCTTGTGTTGATATTGAATGGATTCCAGTGGCCACCCAAGTTATCGTTTGAACACCGGCTTGTCAGATTCGATCCAAGAGCAGGGACAGGGAAGTGATGGACATGGTAACCGACCACTCTGCCCTGCAAGTTAGTCAAGTTTACCCTCAGCTGCGTCAGATCGAATGGAGAAGCCTGGCGAAAGCTCAAATGGCCTTGGATCCCTTTCATATTCATAACGGCACTGACTTTTTTCTCTGCCACACGGTAAATCTTAGCACACTTGTAGCCTGAGCCCATCTTGTACAGGAGGAAGTTATTTGAGGAGCTAAACATGGCGAGATCGAGCCGGGATTTCAGAAGTTGCAATGGTGTACCAACTTTTACAACACCAAGGCTGGTCAGACCTGAAATATTGGTGCTTCCGACCAGGACCGAGCAGCTGGTCACATTACTGGTGGAGGCAAAGAGAGTAATGTTGGTTTGTGAAGCATTGACCTGTCCGAGTACCATGAGATCTGTGAGGACTCTCGTTTTGTTGCCGTCAGTGTTTGAGCGGATGTAAATATTACCGGCGATGTACTCTGTGAACCGGGCCTGTTTGGTCAAGGTCATCTGGCCTTCACTCACAACTGTGCACACCAGAGTACCATTACATGTCTGGATGGTCAGCGAGAGATCGTTGAGGTTTGATCTTTGCTGAAAAAGACCTGAGACATTAATGTTGGCGTTTGAGGCAGGGTCGGCTGTGAAAGTGTAGATGCTCGGGCCGATATTGGCTGCGGAGCAGGGCTCACTAAAGTGGCCGTACTTGACGGGGAACTCGCTGAGGGAGACATTGACTGAGCTGCAGGATCCAACGCCTGACACGTTAACGAGGGCCAGCTGGGAGGTTGTGTTAAATCGCACCTGGCCCATGACACCTCCCATGTTCAGGGGCACCATCAGCTGTGCACAGGATATAGTGGCTGCAAAGAACAACACAAAGAAGAGAGAATCTTTTTTAAAAAAAAAATCTGGTCAGCTACATATCACATAGAATGATCCTATGAACCACTTTGAGCTATTCCAAAATACGACACATGATAATTCAGTGAGTATGAACATAATAATAATAAATAATAATAATAATAATCATCATATTATGATCACAAAGGCATTTCTCATGCAACCATTTTCCATCATAGAGGTTTCGATGTTTCTCTCTTAGTTCACACATTTCCCTTAAGTTCCCATATCTGTCGTGGCATTTTTTTCGTGCAAGCTCACAGACATTTCTTCCATAGATTTGTTTTAATAAGATTACAACAAATGAATGTGAAGCTTCTGGGTAGTCACAAGTCAGTCATCGGACAAGCGAAGGTGCAAAAGAATGAAAACATCATTTTGACCTTGAGCCACTGAAATCCACAGAGATAATTTTCAAGTGTTAAAGATTGAATTGTTGAGATATTTTCAGATTCCTGTATTTTGAGTTTATTTCTTGTAAATTCGTAATTCTGTCCATAAATCGCACCTAGACGCCTTCAGCGACTGTCTCTCATTTTGTTCATTTTGTTTCACCATCAATCTTTTCTGTTTGGTTTTAAAAAAAATCTATTTCCTCATTTTGTTCAGTCTCTGATTTTCATCGGGTGCTCCTTTTAAGCTGTTTTCTGCTTCTGACTTCTTGCTCTTTTTGCGTCAGAGTCTTTTCTGACGGCTTAACTGGCTGTTTCACTGGGAGCACTGGTGCAACCAAGTCTCTCAATTGGCTGCACCCTCTTTTTGACTTGGTTCAGCGGGTGCATCACCACCCTCATCACCGTCACCATCCTCATTGTTTTGGACGCAGTCTCAGGAGGTTTAAGTGTGGCACTCTCACTTAAGAAAATCTGGCGAAATTACTATAATTATCAGCATTTAAATCATTTAAGTAGAGCTGCTGTGAATGAAAAATAATATAAATGCATTTAATGATAGTAATATTGTTAAGTACTTGCCAAAATGCTGTGAATGTGGTTTTCATTGACAGTCAGTCTTTTTTGTTTTTTTTACTGGTACTTTTAAAATAGTTCTTGGGTCTGACGACAACAAGAAAAGGTAGAACTTGAATTTCCTTTTTTTGTGCAAAATTGCAAGTCAGCCTAAATTATGAGGTCAGCACATTTACACTAATAAACATAATTACAGCTTTTGTATGGTGTTTAAATAGTCCATTGTATTGGTTTAATCATGTTCTAACTGTCACTTAGGCAAATTTAGGACCTTAACAAACAACTTTCTTTAATTAATGGGTGTTCACTGACCTTTAAGTTATCGTTAAACCAGACTGTCAGCTGACACCAAAGAAATGACTTTTCAAAGAAGTCGAGTGTTTGCTGCCATTCATCACGGCAGAACGGTCCCGGTTCACATATTTTCAAGTGTTCTTGAAAAACTGAGAGAAGCTGAGGAGGCATTTCAAGTGATGTTTGCTGACCAGTCTCTCCCAAATCCAGACGCGCTACATTTCTGCAACAAATGCTCACCAACTGATCAAAGGTGCATTTTTTCCTGCAGGAAACCCACGTGTGCACACGCAAGCACTGGCAAACTCTGGACAGAAAAGCCACACCCGTGTTTGAACCCAGCACTTCAGCAGTGTGGAGTGCAAAGTCATACTGAGACCCACAATTACAACCGAAGATCCCTTTTACATCCCTATTTCAGTCCAAACGTGACATGGATTAGTGAGTTGAATAGACTCGAGTTGAATGCAACTCTCCCCCATGTCTCATTATGATGGACGAGTGACCAGTGTCGAGCGTAACCTGCCTTCACCCAGTGACGGCAGGGATTGGCTCCAGCAATGTCAGCGATAGTGGAAATGATAAACAAAAGCAGACTCTCGTTTTGCACCTCATGCCTCATTGATATGTATGAAAATATCTCTCTGTGTAGTGGTTGACTGTCACAATGAATCATGGATGTTAATCAAGTTCTTGCAACGTGAACCTGCTGTGTAAAATCCTCCCTGTCTGGAATGTCAAGCAGCTGAGTGACAAACACATCACATCAAGTCTCTGTCCTCAATCCTGCAAACGATGAAGATTGTTTGTCGGCTTCTGATTCCAAGAAAAGATTGATCGCCAACATTTTTGACCAAATCTGTTCAGCTGTCACTGAGATCACGTTCATGGCTTTATCTTTCAAACTAACTTCGCCCAGGTTCATGTCACAGAAGCTGGAAACCGTCCCAGCCGACAGTTGGCAAAAGGCAGAGCGCGAAGCAACACAGGTACGCAGGTGATGGTACACTATGATAACACCAGATACTCCAGTCAAGCCTTTTCAAACACACACAGAACAGAAGTCTAAGAGACTTTCAAAATGTTAATCTTTAATGCGGCCGCATTGCAAACAAGGTTAAACAGTAAAGAAAAAAAAAGAACCAAGAGTCTTAACCTGGTTTTAAGTCAAGCAATGAAGTCTGCGGGTCATGTGTGTTTCAAAATCTCCCTGCAGTAAGATCCAGTCCATGTCCGTGCAGTACACATTATTTGGATCGTATAATTACCTGATGTTTTTGTGGAATGAGTTGGAAAGCAAACAGTTGAAAAAGTACTCACCAAGTGCAACAAGCAGCAGGGCAGCTTGGAGAAGGCACATGCTGGCAGGAGTGTGAAAACACAGCAAGCAGAAACAAAAAAAACTATTTTGGACCTTAAGCACAAAAATCCAGACTGAAAGTGAAGTGTGTCAGTCGCAGCTCGGTGAGAGCTGGATATGTTTGCAGTGGAGTGTGCTCTCTGAGATGCAGGGTGAGAGTGGGTTTGAAAAGCGTGCAGCCTCCTTTTGGCTTGTGCGGCCCAGCTGCAGACTGTCTGTGTCGGCCTGTGATTGGCCGGCAGGATGGCAGTGTCACTCCTTTGTGGTTACAGGGGAGGAAAGACACCTATTTGGTAGCCTTAACAGTTCGATGTGGCCCAGCCCTGCTGTGGCTTTGCTTCTCACTGACAGCGGGCATGAGGCCAAACGCTTCTGACAAAAGGCTTTAGTTCTGCGACAAACCTCTGAAAATAAAACTTTTTACTTCCCTAAAACTGATCTACGTGCATCGAAATTGATGGGTTTTTTCCTCTGAGATGAGAAACATGGATTCATTTCTTTTGCATTCTGCGTTCAATTTTTGTCTTCTCAACAAGAACAAGATCGGAGGGGAAGTGCGTGGCCCGCAGGCTGTCAGCGCCTCATACCTGCTCTGAACTAATGAAAGAGATGATACAGATAGCATCCCTCAACACACAATTGTTATCAAATGTTCTTCAGTGTAAACCTTTTTTCTAACAAAACAGGAATTGCTTTTTTCATGGTGATCCTACTTCTGTAGAAACGGTTTGTCTGACTCATCTTTTGTTATTATTTTACTCCATTTTCGCATCTATTTTGACCTCTTCCTCTTCCTTCGGCCTGAGTGCGCCTCAGCTGTCCTTGTGACAGCGTTGAGTAAAAAATAGTACCTTTGTCTAATAATAGCAGCCCGATGGGTGATTATTGGGGGCTCTTTGTGGTAGCCAACACAGCTATTTACACATATTGGAGGACCTGTGAAGAGGCCGGAGCCCTTCAGTTGCCTTGTTTAGATCACTGATTGCAGTGGGACCCAGAAATATGACATGGCTGCTTCCATGTTCCTGCACTTAAAACACAGGTTTTCCATTTGCACACTCACACGCATTCAATGAGCAACGGCTGCTAAATTGAGGGGATGAGCAGTCATGGCAGGGAGCTTTTTGAATCAGTGTTGCACACGTGGACGGAACTGAAACTGTGGAAGAGCTAAAACAAAGAAAAATCTCAGGATTTGTTTTACATGAATTCATTGATTCACAACGCTATCTGTAAATGAGTTTCATTGGCATGCAAGAGATACAAAAGGACAATGACCATACTCCGAGGTCATGATGTCACTGGGCTGATATTCACTTCACAGCTGCATCGTAAAAGGTTAAAAACAACATCAGCTTTAGGATCTCAATGCTGCACAATCTGAAGCACAAGGAACAACAGAGGTCAGATATTTAACTCTGGAGACGCGAAAGATTTGGAGACAAGAAACAAAAGATGAAGGTCGGTAGTTATAGCAAAAAGGCAAAATTCAAAGCAATGTCCGTGGTTGGCTGCAATGAGCGCAAATGTCAATTACCTGGAAATAACCCGAGCAAGCAGATTATGTAAAGGGAATTTACCTGCTTCCAGGAAGTGCCAAGATCACCTAAAACTGACTTAATAAATGGCATGACTGCTTACTAGAATCTAATTAAACATTGAATGACATGGCTTCACTGCATCTCCAACAAAGGACTTCCTCACAATGGGGTGAAAACACGCGGAAACCTGTCAGAGCGGTCATAAGTTGATGCCAAAGATCATAAAGTAAATTCAAACACTGATTGTCCAACACGTCAAACTTCATTTAAAGGAAACATCTCCAATGTGTAAAAATACTTGGGCTTGCCGCGTGACTGAGCGGCATTGTTCTTTCGATCATCACCTTCAACTGTCACTATATTTTCTTGAGTTAGTGAGTTAGTTAGAAACGTAAATATAAACCTGATGTGCCTGAAAATCAACATAGTAAACAAGTATAAGCTGAGAGCATCAACGCAATAAAAGTCTGTCATCGGTGACACTGACACCCAGTGACCTCTTTACCTGCTACACTTCTATGATCCAGCGTGGTACAGTACACAAGATAGACCTTATTTTCTGCCTTCGCATTTCTCTAAACATTTCTGAACAAGGCAGGATTTTAGTCTCACCTTCTAAGAAACACGTAATGCAGTTACATACATAATGCGTTGTTTCGCGCTCCTGCGTCATGGTGCAAAACTGCTTCGTTGGGGCTTTGTTGGAGCTGCTCTGTGTGGCGTTTTCTGTGTTCTCACTCAAGCTTTTGTCCGTTGACTCTTCTCTCAACGTGACGTCAATTGATGACTGAATTCACACTCAGTATGATCGTGTCTCGGTGTAATGGTTTGGCCTGTTGTACCCTGCCTTCACCTCAGTGACACCTGGGATTGGCCTGAGACATCTGGGACACACCCAGGACAATTACTGGACACTCTGAGAGAGTTGGACTGATGAAATGACTGCCACTGGACACCAGGGGCAGCATGGACAAATCGCAAAGAAGTAAATTCCCTTAACTAAAGTGCTTATCTTAGTAGAACTGATAATTATACCTTTTTTGAAGTATGAATTTCACAATTTTTTACATAAAGTTTACAAAATTTGACACACTTCACAACCTTTAAAACTAAAACTTCCAAACATTTTGATCAGTATTTTTTTTGGCCTTTGTTTATTCATTTTTTAAATTACTTTTAAACTGGAAACCAAATTTTTTTTAAAATTTAGATTACTTTTGATTCCAGCAGTACACTAGTGGTTGTACTGGTTTGATTCTCAGTACTTTTTCCATCACTAAGGTTCGATAATAACTTTCAGGCCAATATTTCTATTTGAGAACACGTCTTTTTGCCGATGTTGATAATAACAACCTTAAAACATAAAGAAATTCTAATAACTGACAATTGCAATGAATATGAGAAAGCAGAAAAGTAAAAATGAACATTGTTTACTTTGTGAGAGGAGATTTTATACCAAAGCTGTTGAGTTGGGTCAAAATTGATCACACAGGTAACAGAAGCGTTAAATTGTTGTACCAACATTTGTTGCTGACTGATTTGAATGTAGATGTACATTTTTCACACTGACATTGAGTTTGGAAATGAGTTAAACAAAGATGAGCAGACTTGTTTTTTCTGCTGCTTCTTCATGAATATGCTTATTGTTCAAAAAACAGACAGCATGTTGCCATATAAGTACTAATATGAAACATATAATTGAAAATAAGCATAATATTCTGTATTTTGAGAAGCACGAAACTGAAAGTAGGATGAGAAACACCTCAAAGTGTAGTGCTGCACCTTCACTCATCAGTGCATGAACAAAAACTATCCATGTGTCACTTGTGGTTTTTGTGAAACCCAATTAACAGATGCGATGCAGATCTTAGTAACCACAACCATTGATGCTTTCAGGGATCGTCCTGCAAGTTACGAGAAACAAAAGCGGGAGCAGCCGACCCGTCATTAAATCTTTGTGGCGCTCATTGGTATTTGAGAAAGTGCCAGCGGGGCGTGGATGAGATGGGTGTCACTGAAAACAATGAGGGCTTTGATGAGAGACGACGATCGATAAATTTGATCCGTGTGGTGTTCGTCATCATCAGCTCTGTTTGATCTGCTGATGAAAATTCCCCACAGAGTGTTTGGAAAAAGTTACCCAAAAAATCACAAGAATCTGGGATTTTGCCCTGATTTAGCTGTGATGAGTAATGACAAATAGTGTGCAATTCGTCTTTTGTGCCTGTCAGATTCTTTGTTGAGGAGGAATATTTTGACAAGGATCAACTGCTCACCATGATGAGGGAGTGGGAGCCTCAACCGAAAAACTCTCAGTGGTTCCTGGATAACAGGTACTAACCCTGACATGCCAAATGCATGAAGCACACCTGCAGCTGCATGGTGATGGATTTATTGCCATGGACAATTTACGCTCTCTCAAGAGTCTGATTTTCTGGAAAGCAGTGATGACTCCCCAAAAAAAACCCATCATTTGTGATGACTTACTATTAAAAGTACTTGCAGGTAAAGTGCTGTACATATCCCGTGTATGTACTCATAAAAAGATGAAAAACAGAAAAAACTCAAAGCACAGCTAATGAAACTCATCCAATACATATTGTCACTTGAACAGCCAATGGAGAGAGGAAAGCACTTTCTTGACTGTGATAAGAGGTTATTGTGAAGTCTAAAATGTGTAACAAAGCATGAATGAGATCCTAAACAGGGACAGTTGTCTCTTGGTATTTTTTTCCCAAAGACTTTAAAATTTAAATCAAACAACTCACCTCTTCATTCAACGGATCAAGTCATGCTTTCACAGGTGGTGAGTCTAAATTTCAATGCACTCAGTCACAGTAAGGACAATAAATTAGCCTGCAAGAGATTCCTTTAATGAACTTGATGGAAAGTGTTTCTTCCAAAAATTTCAAACTGGGAGCATTTAAGTAAAGGTATGTAACAAAGAAAGATTCCCTTAGCGTTTTGTTTGTTACAGGTGTTGTGAATAAGTGAGGACTTCAGTCTATATATGGCACTACACTGTTAGCATGAGCATTAGCATTATCTAATGATGACAGTGCATAAAAACGAGCAGCTGGGCCAATTTTCCGCATAGCTCGTGTTTACTGGAGAGTAATATGAGAATATGATACACTGTGAACCAGATTAACATTAACCTGTGTTCACAACGCCTGGAAATGACCAACATCGTTCATATCCTCAGTTTATTTTAAAAAGTGCTGTTTGCTGCCGCCTGCTGGCTGAAACCTCTCATAGCAATTTGCCTCTTCTATATTGCACCTGCAACTTCCTGACCACTAGGTGGAGCCATTTCTGCGATTCTCTCCCTGCTCGGTGACCATGAGACGTTTGACGTTTCTACGTCTCTCTTAAACCTGAGAAATAATGAAGGCTCCAAGGAGCGTAAAATCATGGCTAATCACGTGAAATGGCCCAGAAATTTTTCCAAGAAGGGGAAATAATTCAACTAATTTTTTCAAACTATTTTTTAGGAAACCAAGTAAAATCTTTGCACAATTGGGCCAGTCTTTCTGCAACGTGTCGTGTCCCCCTTGACCCCCCACCCCCGAACCGCCCCTGGATGTCACATTAGCCGGCGGCATTGACTTGTTCCGTTAGTAGGACAAACATAAATAATACAAGTGAAACAGTGTGCAGCCACGATCACGTGTGTGTGTGCTCAGTTTCAGGCACTGACTTTGCGAGAAAGAGAGTCACCGCTCTCAGTGAATGGAGACGGCTTTTCCTGCCACATTGTGAGCCCGCATGCGTTTTTTCCTGCGGTCGCCGGCACCGTAGATCTGCACAGCACGCGTTGCAGCACGCACAGCCCGTACCGAGCAGCATGTCGCCGCCACACTGCGTGGACGTCAGTGGCACCGGCCGGACGCGGAACGCGTGAGCGGATCCACCCGATTCAAAGAGTCCGAAGGACAAGCGAGCGTCTGTTTACATCCTAACAGCAGGTATCCACGCTGCTTTTCTTCAGTTAGAGGGCTTTGCGTTTTATAAGCTGTTGGCTGTCAAATTTTATTCTGCATGTTGGAGAATTTAGCTAATTTGTGAAGTGATAGTTGTGTCATTGATCTGTCACAGTGACAACCAGTCCGTGTCATCTTCTTAATAAGTCTGTGTGGTCTTTTTTGAGTGACTGAATTCATGAGCAGAAACATTTTTCACCTTCAGTTTTCAGCGTCACCACACACCTGAAGCAGTCAGGCTAATTTTCCACATAGATACTTCATGGACAGCTTCAGAACTCATCCATTAAAGTGCATTACTACAGTTTTTCGTGTAATAAATCACGAATATTTTAGGAGTCTAGGCTTTTCATGTTTGAGGAGGTCAAAGATAAGGGTCAGGTGTGCCAAAGCAGGAAAACACTCAAATTATGCAAAGTCAGGGGTCCCTAAAGAGTCCATATGAGATAGGAAAGGAAGTCAAGTGAACAAAAAGTCAGTAGATGCGTTTTACTAAGGTACACTTTAGATCATGCGATCTTTTGCTGTTTTTAAAGTTTTTAATCTCTGTAATCAGACTGAAATCAAAGCCATTGACTTGGATTTCTGTTGCTAATAAGTTTATTTCTAACAGAACGAACCTCGTATACACTTAAGTAGTAGAATTAGTGGGATTTTCTAAAAGTTCACATGTCAGAGAAAAAGTCGCTTTCATTGTAGATTTTGTTAATTTGATTAAAAATGTGCTTTTGAAAAGGCCATCATGTCGCTGGAATAGGAGTACCGTATTTTCCGCACTATAAGGCGCACCTAAAAACCTCCAATTTTCTCAAAAGCTGACAGTGCGCCTTATAGT